>PVHP010030006.1:0-21953 GCA_004024765.1 Zapus hudsonius
AAAAAAAAAAAAGCAAAAAGATCTTCAAAGTGCCAACACACAATAGCTGCTCAGTGAACATTAGCTCTCCTGGCTTCGTAGATGTCAAATGCTCTCCCTCTTCACTCTGACCTCCAGGCATGGCTTCTGCCCTCCTCACATGATCTCACACCAGGCACCACCCAGGGCACTGCTCTTTTGCATGATGCTAAATGTCAGCTTGGACCATTCACTGAATTCCTACACGTGCCAAGCAGAGTGTGGGCCTTCATAGACTTAATCCCTATTTAGGACAACAGCCCTGCCAAGCGGGTATGACTGTCCCCATGGCCCAGCATGAGGAGGCAGGCTCAGAGAGCATTAGAGGAGAGGGTGGTGGGGGTGTAGCTGGGAGTTCAGCCTGGCCTGCGTTCCGCTTCTCATATCAGAGGGCTAAGGGCCATCCTCTGTGGGAGCAGGGCATGGAGTCCTGCAATCCCTCTGTTCACTGCAGTGAAGCAGGGGCAGGGAGCTCTACAGCGCCACCTGCTGCTTTGAGAAGGTGGTGGCTGGGGAGCTGCTCTGAACCACAGAGAGCCCACAGAAAGTTGGGCAATGCTTACCCCTGAAAACCTTTGCAAAGTGATCAAAATTGAATGCATCCAAGACTTTATGCAGAAACTATTTTATTTGTTTTATTTCAATTTGCTCAAAAAGAATCAGGTTCCACAATGAAGTCCCTGTGAGTCAGGTGGAGAGCATTATATCCCGTCAAGAACTGGGAGCAGGGTGGGTAGGGACTGTGATTTTTGTCTGTGCCCCTGTTAAGAGGGAGTCTGATCTGTGAAAGTGAATGGTCCATGCAGGACCAGACAAGTGGTTCTGTTGACTAAATTCATGAAGCATCTAAAAGCATCCTGGCAAGTCATGCAATGACTGCCCTTAGGAAATGTAGCCCTTCTCATTAACAAACCGAGACCTGAGTAATGGTCAGGATCCTTGGAACTGGCCAATGGTATGAGTGAAAGAGAATTCCGACTCTCAATATGTAATAAGTGAAAGATGGAAAAATATTCAGTATTTGTTAGTAGAAGTTTTATTTTACTACACTGTGGCGTAATTAATCATTTGAAAGTAAATTGCTGCATGCTTTTTATATCTTTCCCCCCAAATGAATAATCACATCCCATTTCCTAAAATCTACAAGTGATTCTATTCAATGACTCTACATGAAATAAACCAGTCCTGGGCTGGTGTCTCCCTCAAGAGGTGCTAATGCCTGATAGCATTTGCCAGAGGCAGATGAGCTCTCTGGAGAAACGAAACACATCCCTAGGACTTGTTATGAAAGCTTGGTCCTTTAGAGCAAATGTCACACATCAGGCAGGTTTGGTTTTCCACAAGGATGCCACAAACAGTGGCTGAGGCCCGGGGGGCACCGACAGTTCTTTAGTGACTTGTCTGACCCCGTCTACAATCTGATTTGAGGATAGCCAACTGTTAGCAAGCAATGGGATAAATAAGAAATCTGCTTCCTGCCAAAAGAGCAGATGGAATGGCTGAATCCCAACTCAGTTCCGGATTTGCTTTTTGTCATTCTGTCCTCCTAAATGAATGCTGTGATCTCCCTCCCAGAAGGTGACCTGACAGTGTCAATATAAGGAAGTGAGCAGGTGCCAGTGCCCGGCATTGGATCTGAGCACCCTGCCAAATGTTTGTCTGCAGGGCTGCGGCTGGCTCTTCCATATTGTGCAATGCTATATATAATATCAAACACTAAGTTCATCTCTCAAGTGCTGCTGATCTATGTACCCAAAATGCATCAGCCCTCATCAGGGTTAAGACTAGAGCCAGGATGCTATGCTGGGCTGAAGAATGGCCCTCCAAAGACCCCCACATCCTAATCACTGGAGCCTGGGTGTGTTTCCTTATATATGGAAGGGGGTTGTTAAAGTAATCTTAATATGGGAGACTTATCCTGGTTGGGCCCTAAGTTGCACATCACATAACATCTGTGTAAGAGAGAAGCAGTCTACACCCTGAAACAGGAAGTTCATATGAAGATGGAATTGAGAACTAACCGGGGATATCCAACTGATCAGGGATGGGGAGATGGGGAATTGGGAAATTTGGGATAACAACGCATGGTTTGCCCACTAAATAATGTAACTCATTATGGACAATAAATATATATTAAAAAATAAAATAAATAAAAATAAATTTTAAAAAAATGGCTTCAAACCAATAATGACCATCTAAACCAGGCGAACTTAGCTGAGGCAAGAAACATTCTTACCATAGGGCCTCCCTAACAGAGCTGTGGATGCCTGAAACTTGGCCCAGTGGCACTGTATCCCAGAACCATGATAAAGTGAATTTCTGTTATTTTAAGCCACCAAGTTTGGGGTAATTTGTTGCAGAAACCCTACGACACCAGGTGTACAGGTGTAGACACTGGCATAGTCCGCTGGGGGCTCAGAAGGCACCTGAAATACACCCAGGGCTGAGGTGCTGCTCACCTGGAGAACCATCATGTCTCTCTCGAGCTCAGACACAAGGTCCTCAAGACAGTCCTCAGTGCTCATTGCATAGCCTCTTGTTCCCTTGACCTTCAGAGAGATGTTTAGGGCAGCCAGGCCACTACCAAACAGAGACTGGGCAGAGAAGACAGCAACACCGTTAGAAACCATGGAAGCAATCTATATCCCCACACAGGGCAAAAGAAGCAGGATTTTGGGGACTCTAGATGACCCTTACGATCTAGTTAGCTCCATGACCCCACGCAACCAGGACAAATAGGAACCGGTCATGAACCAAGTCCAACTACAACAGCTAGAATGGATTCTCCAAGTGTAAGTCACAGTGAAAGCCCAGGAAATATTATGCATTCATAGACCAATACGAACTGAAACAAAAATAAAAGGGGGAGGGAGAAAGAAAGAAGGAAGGAAGAGAAGGAAATTCATTCGTGGCTAATGGATTTGGCAAATGTTCGTGCCCTGTGTTGCCCACTCTGCTTACAGTTTGGAGTTGTCACTCAAATGTGCGACTGTGATTTAATTTTTCGTTTGTTGTTGTTGTCAGAGCTCATGGCTCTGAACTTGTCCATTCCTTGGGAATTGTGCACTGTTTGCCTGGATGGCTCCCTCCACAGCGACACCAGCTCAGAGCTGGGATTCAGTAAACATTTGTTTGGTGTTTAATTCCCCCAGGCTCTTTTGCAGACCCTGATGTAATTCTGTTTTCTTCCAGGTGAGACCACAGAAGCCTATGAGAAACTATCTGTTCCTGGAACAACCGCCCAGCCCACCACCCTGACACAGGTCCTGGCTGTCCCAGCAGCTGAGACCACCCACAGCACCCTGCCAAGGCCATTCTCGTTTGTATCCTCTGTCACCAGCAGCCCCAGACCCCAGCCCATGGGCCACAGGAGCCGGGAGACAGGTGAGTAGGTAGATGGTGAATGTTACAAGAGTGTGGTCCCCTGGCTTTCTTTAGAGGAAAGGCTGTGTGAAGCTGGGTATGTGGAGCTGGCCCTCACCCGATCAGCTGATGGGGGGCAGGTATCTCAGACCCCCAGCATAGGAGAGGAGAATGTGAATGTGTCCTCCAGATTCCAAATGAGACGACTGGGCTGGAGAGAGGGCTGGAGAGTCAAAGAACTTATAGTGCCATCATGTAGTCCTAAATTTGGAACCCCAAACCACTGTTTTGGGTATGGTGACATGCACCTGTAATCCCAGCGCTGGGGTGGCAGACACAGGGGTCTCTAGAGCCCGCTGGCTAGCAAGATTGGTGAGTTCTGGGTTCAACAATAGAGACCTCATCTCAACAGTAAAGTAGAAGAATGATCAAGGAAGATACCCATCGTCACCCTCCTGCCCCCATATGCACGTGTTCACATGTGCACACAGACCCACAGGTACACAGACACACACATGCACACAGCCCCCCCCCACACACACACACACTGGCAAAGCACAGCTACGGATTCCCTGCTCGTAAAGATGGACTTTTACATGAAATTTTCCGTCACAAAATATCTCCACTGAAGAGATAGGAGACCCTTTCTTAAAACCATTCTTGGGTTGTTGGTTTTTTCTTCATTTACTTCTAGTTTTTTTTTTGGGGGGGGGGGTGATAGATTTTTCCAGGTATGGTCTCTGACGCTAGCTCTGCCCTGGAACTCACTCTATAGTCCCACGCTGACTTCCAACTCACAGTGATCCTCCTACCTCTGCCTCCCAAGTGCTGGGATTAAAGGCATGCACCACCACAGTCGGCTCTTTGTCTGCTTCTTTAAGTAACAAATGGCCTACATCTAGAAATCTTTAGAAATTAGAAACAAAGCCAAAAGAATCCTTTTAGGAAGTCAGATTGCTGATATTTTTGTTCCTTCTCAGACAGCTTTTTGTCTGGCTACTTTTATCCACTTCTTAAATCATACTTTAGATTTTTTTGAAATCCAGTTTATGGAATTAATCTCAACACTACACCAAGCAGTGCCTAAATAAAAAACCTCATCTGATACTCCAATCTGGAGTTTCCACACAGGCTTCTTCTATCTTCACCATCCTGGCTAATACGCACTCCTGTCAAATCCAATATTTTCCTGGCAAGGCAGGGGATGGGGAATTGTGTAACTGAACCACTATTGTCGCAGAAAGCCTTTTGAATATTTCCTGCTTGGTGCCACTTTTTCCTTCTTGGAGGACTTCCAGGACTTGCTGTGTTCAGACTCACCTCCACCTTCTAGTCATTCCCACCATGTAATGTGACCCCTCCAACTCCCAGAGGAACCCAGACATTTTCCTCTCCATATCCTTTCATTTACCACAAGGGAATCCATGCTTGCAATGTGATAGGCACCTTTCTAAGCAACTGAGCAATATTGGCTTATTGAATCTTTCATAGCAACTCCATGGAATAACTATTCCATTATATGACTTGTAATTTGAAAAAAAAATCTATTGCTTTATGAGGACGCCATGGACTAGGACAGTGAGGGAATGAACCCCAGGTCACACAGGTGGGTAAGCAGCACCTGGGTCCCCTCTGATGCTCCCCGCTAAAGGAGGCATCCCTGTCCTCAGCGAATATACCTTGACAAGGATGGGGTGGCAAGATTAGAGGGTGCTGAGCCTTTCCACCTTTTATAATTAATAATATATGACAGAATGCACACCACCCACATAGTCCATGAGCCGTATGTACATATGTGTGATTTAGTTTTTCTCAACAATTCCATTATAAATATTCCATTTTACATATAATTCATGAAAGAAGTTGTGCTATAAAACTTCTAAATTAGTGTATCATAAGAATGCTTTTTTTAGGTTTGATATACATAGATACCCCCAAATCCTCTTCTTGTTCAACTTACACTAATATTCACGCAGTCAGGACACCTAGAGAAACAAGATTATGATGCTGGTGGCCTAGCAGGCATCTCCTAGCCAAAACTTAACGTTTTTCACATTTCATTTCTTCACTTAATTTTTTTAAAAATATGTGTGAGCGTCTGAATCAGTTGTTCGTTCCCCTTGTCTCCTTGAAGCCTGAGATTCTTACATAACCAAGATAATTAGGTGTGTGGCATATTTCCTTGGCTACACTGGGAGCTTGGAAATCCTATTGCCAGTTGGGCTAAGGCTGTGGAAAACCTGAAGAAACCTGAAGCAGTGGCCCCCAGCCTGGCAGGACTTCATTATTCCTGGCTTGGGGACAGCAACTTTGGACTAGAGCCGCCCAGCCCACATCGGTGTTCCCTCCTCGGCCTTGTCCAGCATCTATTTCCATATTCTGGACAAGTCCCTGGTGAGGACTGTAGTGGAGAAGAGAGGAAAGGGCTTCTTCTGGAACTGCCCATTCAAAGGACACTCTGTGGGTGTGAAGAGAAGTTCAAGTGAGTGTTTAGATGCTTGTGTCTTTTCAAAATGATAGCTTTACTGAGAAACCTCATATATCATACGAACAATCCATGTAAAATGTGTACTTCAGAGAAGGTCAGTATCGGGAGAGGCCGAGGTAGGAGGATCACTATGAGCTGGAAGATGGCATTTCCATCACCACAATCAGTTCGAGGACATCTTCTTAACCACGGAAGAAAAAAAATTCAGATGAACGGTCACCATTTCCCTGTGCGCCACCATTCCCTTGGCCCTAGATCAAAACCAGTCTACTTCTGTGACTATTCCCCTAAATGCTTAGCTATACAGATTTGCTGTCATATATTGAATGTAAAGATCTCCTATTTTATTCAAACAAGAGGAAGTATTCTGCCAGTGGTAAAAGAACACTGCTGATAGACAAATGGTTGCTGTTGTTGTATTTATTGAGAGAATGTGTGTGTGTGTGTGTGTGTGTGTGTAGGGCTGGAGAGATGAGATGGTTCAGTCAGTAAAGTGTTTACCTCGCAAGCATGAGGACCTGAGTTTGATCCCCAGATGGTACACTTTTGAAACCCCAGCCTTGGGGAAGTAGAGTCGGGAAGATCCTTGGGGATCATTGACCAGCCATTTAGCTTACTTGCAGAGATCCAGGACAATGAGACAGTGCTTGAGATTGTCCTCTGGGCTCCACATGTGTGCCCATGCGTACATGCACATGCTCCCACACATGAACACACACACAGGTCCTAGAAGTAGATGTGGATGGGTGTTCAGCAAATCCTAATTCACTTATTCACTGAAGAACCATTCAATGAGTGCCTACTCGGTGTCCGAGAGAGTTCTACGATCTTGGGCTACTTCAGTGAACATCTCAGCTGATCCCATAAGATCTCTGCACATATCACTTCAGTTTCAGACTCCTGGCGAGTACTGGAACAGGACTGTCTGTGTTTGAGGTCTGAGTCCTCTTTGTTCTCCATTGAGGTCAGAAGCTGCCTCTCAGACAGGACACAAATACTTGTAAAGAGGCTACCAGAGAACAAGTGGACACTTGGAAGCAAGATGAGGTAGAAGCCCTGGCCGCACATGAAAAGAAACTGAGGCACAGAAAAATTCTCAGAAAGTTGAGGCTGGACACACATCATGGCTGTGGAGGTTTGACTGTCAGTGCCCTCAGGCATTTGTGATTGAGCTTTGTGTTTCGTCCCCACCTGGTGGAGTCTTTGGGAGGTGGAGCCCTGCTGGAGGAAGTGTGTCACCAGGGGCCAACCTTGGCCTTGATGTGTGTTCAGTGTCTGCTGCTCCCATGTTTCTCTCTGTTCCTGATGTGTGAGGAAGTGAGCCAGCTTCCTCTGCCATGACGAAGCTTTTCATACAAAAAAAAAAAAAAAACCCACAGGCCTGAAATAAATCCCTTCCTCCCATAATCTGCTTCTGGTCAGGTGCTTTGTCCTAGCGATGAGGTGGCAATGGCCTTCTCAGTGATCCATGTATACGTAAGCTCACCAGCAAGAAAGAACAAGCCAAGCTAGGTGTAAAGGAGCCAAGAGCAAGGTGATGGAGCCTTCTCAAGGGGCAGAAATGAGGCTATCCTTACCAGAGAAGGCAAGGATGGCCCTGGTTATGCCTGGGAGCACCCAGGCCAGAGGGAGCCTAGGGGCAGATCCACAGTTGTGCTTTAAGGAATCCTCCACACGAAGATGGAAAATCCCTCCAGGCCTCTGCAGGGTTGACTGAACAGATCCAGATTTAGAAGGTGGAGTAGCTGCATACGGTGCTGCTTTCCTAGAAGAAGAGCTGTGGTGGCCTCAGCCGCAGGGCTTTAAAGGTGTCCTTCATAAAGACAGAGCAGAGGGGCAGGGAGAGGAGAGGAAGCCATGGAACCCACCAGGCAGGACGGAGACTGGCCTCTGTCACTCCCCACTCCTTCTCCACGCTCATTCCCTTCTCTGAAGTAGTTCTCTCAGCTTGATTACGATGTTTGGAGATTTTTCCTAAAATAAGGAAAGGTTATGCTCAGGGAAATTACAAATGGCCACTGATGATAGTTCGTTATTTAGCCTTTTTTTTTTTCACTGAATTTATTTTTTAACAGATGTTCAACTTGATCAGGAGTCAAATGCAATTTAAACAAAATGCCAGGCCATCCTTCCCCCTCCCCCATCCCAGTTCACACTGGAAAGTGATAACACCCACTTGGGGCAAGAGTATGGAGAAATAAATAACCAAGGGTTCTTCACTTCCAAGAATATAAGGCAACTTTTAGCCAGAGTAGAAAAGAAGCACTGACACAAGTTTTGTTCATAAGGAAGATAAATGGAGATGATTGAATGACCCATCATCAGAAGAGAGGAAAAAGCTGCCTTCCAGCTGCCCAGATGTTGGAGAAAAAGAAAATGCAGTGTGTACACACAATGGAATTTTATCCAGCAATAAAGAAGAGGGGAATTGTGACATTTTCCAAAAAATGGTTGGAACTGGGGATCATGTTAAGCGAAACAAAGTAGAACTCAGCAAGAAAAATATTGCATGTTTTCTCTCATACGGAATCTGGATTGAAATGTGCATGTATGCACGTGGAAGCAGAAGGTAAATTAGCAGGGGATGAAGAGTCTAAAAGAAGGGGTTCGGGGAACAAGAATACATACGGCATGAAAGGAGATGGACAACTATTGTGGGGAGGCAAGAGACCCCAGTAGAGAGGGAGAGGAGATGTGCAAAGGCAGGGAGGAGTGAATAAGGGCAAAGTAGAGAGATACAGATGTACCTAAATGTCATAAGGAAACTCACTGCTTTGCATGTTAACTGAAAGTATTAAAGGAACTCTACATAGGATAAGCCAGTGAGACAGAAACCAACCATCTTCGACACAAAGACCCCAAAACTCACAAAAAAGCAGCCTTAATACTCATCCACCATGACTCAGGGACCTATGAGGAAGAGGGGGCGGAAAGATTGTAAGAGCTGTGGTGGGGGAGACTATCCAGAAACATGGCACCCTTCAGTATCAACACACTTGGGTCAGGAGGACCGGGTTGAGTACTAGGCTATCCAGGGTCCCCTGCCACAAGGACTGATCCAGACTACCCAAGGAGGAGGATATACAGCTGATTGGGGATGGGGAGGGGGGCATTGGGGAATTGGGGATAACAACTCATTGTTTGCCCACTGAATAATGTAACTCATTATGGACAATAAATATATATTTAAGAAAAAAAAAGTGAAAGGCGATGGGCTGCTGGCGCTTTCCCAGAAGCAGGCCTTAGAACAGGATGGCTACGTGAGAAGGTGTGTGCAGAACTAAAACTGGGCCAGGAAGACAGATGAATGGGCTCCATGGATAAAAACTGCTCTTTGAGTTGGGATCCCTAGACCCCCCATAAAAACTGAAGCTTCCATAATCCCAGTATGCTTATGGTGAAATGGGAGGCAGAGACCAGAAAAATCTGCCAGAAATTCACAGACCAGCTAGACTGGCAAAAAAAGCCCTGAACAAGAGAACCCACTTCTAATGAAGTGGAAAGCAAGGACTCATCAGAAAATTGTCCTCCGGACCGGGCTGAGTACTAGGATATCCAGGATCCCTTGCCACAAGGACTAATACAGACAGCCCACGGAGGAGGATATCCAACTGATCAGGGATGGGGAGGGGAGGAATTGGGGAATTCTGGATAACAACGCATTGTTTGCCCACTAAATAATGTAACTCATTATGGACAATAAATATATATTTAAAAAAAAAGAAAAAGAAAATTGTCCTCCGATCCCCACGTGCGGACAAGGACATGTGCCCACACATGAACGTGCACATCCATACAACACACCCAAAATAAAATCAATGAAAATGATTTCTTACAAGGTCTTGGATGTGGGATGGGTCCTAGTTTTCAGTTTTATTTCTGAGGGTTTTTTTTCCCACACTGAATCTGTATTTCCTTTACAACTACGAAACAAAGCAATTTTTGAGTTCACGTCAAGTAATTGGAACAAAGACAGACTCAAAAGCTGATAATTGGCATTTACTCATGAATTTTTACCTCTTCTGTGAAACTTGGGTCTCTCCCTCAGCTGCCTTTTTCCAAAAGGAGGCTTTATGTTTCTCTTCCCCAAACCCTCCACTTGGCTCATCGTCCCTTTAAAGCTTTCCTTCAAAGAAATTTCCCAGTAAGCAATAAATACAGAAATATGCTTGATTCTCTCCCAGAGCGACCAAAGATAACCATGGCTACCTTGAAGAGACGGAACATTGCTTCTGTTTGCCTCAATACTATGTTGACACGGTGTAAGTAAGTTCCTAAATGTTAAGTGACATTTCTATTGAAGAATTGCTTTAACCTCCCCACAAGTGGCACATTTGAGAAGAATTATTTTGAGAATAAATAAATTTAAGAAATATGGCACTTAAGTAAAAGAAATGGACTTTGACAACCATGAAATACAAGGGTTTTATTACCTGGAATTTCCAGCCACCGTTTTGAATTCACTCCATTTTTTCCAGCGCCTCCTCCAGGGCAGGTTCAGACCACTCAAGGACAAAGCTTTACCTTGGTTCTAACCTTGGTAACGTCTTACTAGGTTGGATCATGGAAAGAATGAGATCAGTTAGATTAAAATTCATGTTCTCACCAGTCCAATGTGATTTCAGGTCTGTGGCCCACCACCACCTACACAAGCAGCCAAAACAGTCATGGTGCCAATCCAGGTAAGAACTTGAACCATTTTCTCGCTGTTTCTTTACATGGAGTTCCTATTTCCCTAATCCTTACCATTTGATGTAGAGCTAAACAGACCTTTAAGCCAATTGGGACTACAGAAGATAGTGCTGAGGGGCCCAACTTGTATAGAAACTTGTAAGGACAGTAAAGACATCATTAAAGAAGCCAGACCTTTGCCCAGGCTTCCTTCCCTGGAGTGGGTTGTGGTTGTGATCCTAAGCATTCTGTCACCAGGCTCTTCCCAACCTGCAGACGGATACTCTCTGGAGTTTATGCTCCGGGAACTCATTTCAAAGAACAAGGAAAATGTTTAGCATCTCCCAAGAAAGGGCAGAGCAAAGCTAGCTTGCTTAGCTGCTTCTATTATGCCTGGGCACTGTGACAGCAGAACTCACCTGGGCTCCCTTCATGGTTTGGCCCTAGAAGAGTGACTAGGAGATGTCTAGAATGCTGCTGAGGCCTGCAGAGAAAGGGAAGCACACTTCGATGAGTCTCACAAGTTCTCTCTGGGCCTGTCCCGTGAGCCCATTGACTAGAAGCTGACCTCTCCCTTTGAGACCACAGGGCATGAGGACCAGAGGCCAGCCCTGCCTTGGAGAGGTGCCCGAAGCTTCCTCCTGAACTGGAACTCACCCATCCTCCAGTTTAGAAGATTTTTGCTGTTTTTATGTTGATTCAGGGTTGGTATATGATCCAGGGACCTTGGTCAGGGCCAGTGGCTTCCATGAGCTTGCCAGGGGCACCTTTGCCAATAAATACGCTATTGTCCTGTACGAAAAGGCCTGGCCAGGCAAGGGCCCCAGGATCACCCATGGGACTTCTGAGAAGGCTGAGCATGGGGCATTGTCTCCTCTTGTTTCCTTGGCCAAGATTTCTGCCTCCCCTGCGACCCCCCAATGGTAGAGCCAACCACAGAGAGCTCAGCAGACTCCAAAGAAAATGTGAACCAGGGTCATTCTCAGCAGGGGACCACATGAGGGAAGAAAGAAGTCACTGGTTGTATGTAGATCTGCTAACCCTGTGCGATCCCCTCAGGTATCCAAAGACAGGATTCTTCCAGAGCTGCCTTCCAGAAACCTGGGGGGGCTGATGTCAGCCTGGGTAAGCTGCCTGATGCTCCCCAACCCATCCCCGCATGGGAAATGAGCTTTTACGCTCACCCTTGACCTCTGCAGCTCAACTCCAGGTCTCTTGACTTTGGGGACATGCCAAGTTATTTTAACCTCCTGAAAATGTCTTTGTTCTGAGTGGGACAAAGGGAAATTCTCCATGGAGTCAGAAGCCCGAGGGCACACTTTACCTTATGTCCCCTTCAGAGGATCCCCACCCAAGCGGCCTCCCCAAGCTGGCCTTTGGGATCAAGTGCAAATACTCAGACACAGCACATGACTCGGACATAGCCCGGGGTTGGGGAGCACATTCCCAGTCTCCAGCACTGTGTTTTATTGCCTGAGCAATGTAGGCTTGTTTCAAGGTGATGGTCTGTTGAGTGCATGTGACTGTATCTCCCTTTTCTTTTAACCCAACTGTATGTATTCCAGCAACTTCTTGCCCAGGGTCCCTTACACTTCTGCTGACTGTACTTGGTCTCAGTGACCAACAAAGATGTGCCTAGCTTCCCTTCTAACCCTCAAGTCCTATCTATTTCTACTGCTCTCCTCCTCCTCCTCCACTTCCTCTTCCTCCTCCTCACCATCATCCCCACAAATGCTCAGAGCATCTCAGACCCTCCTGTGAATGTTCAGCCCAAAGGTGCTCAGATCTAGATAGTCAATAAATCCCATAATGACTCCTATATGGGGGAGGCGGGTTGACAGCCACACATGGGAAAGAGCATCTGGGTTCTTGGATCTTCAGCCTGCTCTCACCTTGGATAGAATGATAGACGTCTCACAAATCTCCCAATTGCTAAGCTGTAAAATTGGCAGACCATGGACTTCTATAGAGCTATATGTAAAATGCCTCTGGTCGAATTCCCTACCAATGAATGAATTCTTTGCAGCAAGCTGGACAGACGCTCCTGCTATTCCATCAGACAGTGTCAAGTGGGAAGGAATTCCGCAGTGCTTCCCTGGGTGGACGCCCTTGAACTTCAGCCCACTGTTACCACTTCAACCAGAGGGTCTCAAAATGTGGTCTGAGGATCTTCCTTTCAGGAATTCCGCGTGGACCTCCTTTTTGACTACGTCTGGAGGAAGACATTTTCTTCATCTATTCAACAAAAACAACATATCACATCAAACAGACTGCAGGAGCTCTCTTCCATGATGGCAGACGCTGAAGAAACTTGTCATGACTTTAATAATTACTTACCATTAAAAATAAGAGATACTAAGATAGAACAGGTCTGATAATTGGTTAAATAAATAGCTAGGTGACATTCTGGTTCAAGTGAGTCACATCTAGTTTTAAGTTCTAAATGGTCGAAATCCATAATCCCACAGACAAAAACACTGCAAGGATCTCAACAGACCATAGAAAGGCTGCAGTGCGAGAATCTCTCAAATTTAGAGATTTTCAGATCTACGGACCTCAACTTTCTGTCTCATCTTTTCCAGAATCAATTTCTCCCGTCTTTCCAACAGGTCCTTATGTGACTTGGCAGTGTAGAGCCAGACTAGTCAGGTTTAGGGAGCACAGCTCCTAGACCAGAACACAAAGCTTGTGTGTAGGGACTCACAGCCCTTCGAAATCACTCCTGCTTCCGACTGAGAAAGCTCTGTCACACCATTGGCTCCCTTCCCATGAGCTTACAATTGCTAGAAAATCCCCAGGATTTTTTTTCCTGTGTGCGGCTGCATCACGCAAACCTTGACTATGTACAACCAGCTGGGTTTGTGAACTCAAGTCAGAAGATCATCCAGGGTCCCATGAGCCCTGTTGGAATCAATAAAGCTTCATTGGCCTAGAAACATAAGCATGGAGTTAATGGTGTTTCCATGAGAAAACACTGCCAGGTCCCAAATAAATATCCCACACTGAGTCTTAGAGAGTCAGTAGCCCATTTATAAGCCATGGAAGCTTCTCTATGGTGACTGCTTGTGCCCAGGACTTCAACTATCCCTCAGCCTTCTCTGAAAGTGCCTATGCCCAGGCGGCTGGGTAGGAATGTGGGCACAGATGCAGGCCTGTGCCCTCTGAGTGCTGGGGAGAGCAAGAAGTTAGAGGCGAATGTGCTGCCCTCGGGACAAGCAGCCAGGAGAAGGGACAGGATGCTAGAGGCACCTCCTGGCTCTGGAGGCCTGATGCATGTTCAAACTTCCACTTCCCCTGCCAACCGCACCCCAGGGGACACACTAGGGAGCTCCAGGCCACCTGGGCTTCCATCCCATAAAACTTCAGAGCTTGAGAGCCACATGTTACAGCTCCCATTGGGTCTGGTGCTGGTGCCAGGTGTGAAACCTGCCACGAGGTCACTGGGGTCTGAAGGGCACGGTCATCAGTCCAGGCCCAGCTTTGCCATGGCCTCAGCAGATGCTGAAGTGCCAAAGTGACCATGACTCCCCGCCTGTGACAGATAAATGGGGTCGTAACTGTACCAAACTCACAGAGTTAATGTCCCTAATACTTAACAAGTGCACCTGGTGGAAGCTCCAGAGAGTGGCAATGTGTTTTTTTTTTATGTGGGTGATTTTTTTCCCATGAAAATTCCTCAAAATCTAACACTTTTCTTAGATCTACCTATGTCTATGAGATAGCCGAGCAAAGACTGTCTACAAAAATAATTCTGTCTCGCCAAGAGTGCCACACTTTTCAGTGTGACTTTATGCACACAAGGCAGGGCAGACAGGTCCTCCTGAGCTCAGCTTGAATTGGGAGAAGACCACAAGGAAACTGTACAGAAGGTGGGTTTGCCAGGCCCTGGCTGCACCTCGCAGCCTCAGGATGGGTCTGTTCATGTCTTCCTTCCCACACACCTCCTTGGCGCCAGAACACATGTCCTGTCACATGTACCTCTCATTCCTGCCAAGTCCAAAAAACATCAAGTCTCAGCTATCCAAATATTGTTCAGGCCTCAGCTTTTCAATGAGCAACATGACTTTATTAAAACCTATCCCACATAAGAAGAAAGCTTCATTGACAGGGCAGGCTTTCGGCCTAGAAGTAAGAGACATGGATATCCTGTCACATAACAGAACACTCAACATTCTAGCCTTTATGGCTCGCAAGGATGTTTGGGCCAAATTTTAAAATCAATGAATAAATTTCAAAAATTAAAGGCATTTTGCTGTGTGGCTATATGCCAGTGCTGAGGAGGCAGAGACAGAAGGATCCCCGGGGCTTGCTGGCTAGCTAGTTTAGTTCGGTGGATGAGTTCCAGGTTGAGGGAGAAACCCTGTCTCCAGAAGAAAGGTGGAGCGTGATTGAAGATACCCAACATTGACTTTGAGCTATGGGCTCCACAAACATGCAAATAGATGGTGCACACCTGGACACGCATGCACCTATGCATACAGGAATACACAGATGCACACCACACACACACACACACACACACACACACACGTAAGAAATAACTAACTTTGGACCAAAGGAGAGAAGCCACCTGCATCCTTTAAGTAAAAAATGCTGATTATCACCAGGAGGTGGCGATAGAGTAACGGGGCTAACGTAGACTCAGGGTAAATCCTAAAGCTCTTGAATGGGGGGCCCTTCACCCCCACTGTTTGCCAAGTTAAGGTCCTCAGGGGGTTCGTGACTTGCTCAAGGTCAACCTCAGTAAGACCCACATTAAGTTAGACTCAGTTCTCAACATTAAACTAGGATAGATCAAAGCATAAGCTTTAAAAATCTGACCACATCATCACCTACAGGAAAACAGGGCTTCTTTCGAGAAGGACTTTGGGAAATGAAGAGGTTGTTAATGCTTTTGAGTTCTGAGCGAAGGAAGGACATGCGGAGAGGTTTCCCCACATGTCTGTGCTGCACCCCCATCTCCAGCTCTTCTGCATGATACACTTCAGTGCAGGTTGCTGTCTGCTGGAAGCCCACAGGAAGAAGCCAACCTCAAGAAACTGGTGAAGGGCCTCCTCCCTGAAAGGGTCAGCATTGTCCTGGATTGTTCCAAGGAAGATAATTCCAACCAGTGGGAGAAACGGAATTAGAATGATATTAGGCACATGTTGAGTATTTAGCAAGTAGGGATGATAAAGAAGTTAGCTCAAAATATTTCAGATGACTACGAGGAAGATTATTCTCAGTTTTAATATGTAAGACTGAACTAACACGCATGCTGCTTGGATCGATTGTGTAATAACCCCCCTGTTTCTGGTAATTAAACACCAATCAGACACTCACTTGGCGGGGGATACCTTGGACTAAAGGGCCTTTAAGAACCTTGGGATCCCTATGATTATGTGATTCTTGGTGCATAGTGTAAGCATATGTCTTTGGCTTTGAGAGCTGTTTATTTATTTGTGTGTTGAAGCAGGTCTTGCTCTAACCCAGGCTGACCTGGAATTCACCCTGTAGCTCAGGCAGGCCTCAAACTCAGCGATCTTCCCACCTCCGCCTCCCAGCCTCCCCAGTGCTTCGATTAAAGGTGTGTGCACCCAAGGCCAGCAGGTGTAAGAGCATGAAATGGGGAATTATAAAATTTCAGGTCGTTCCATCCAAAGTTGTGATCCTGCACCCCCTTTGTTGATCTTTCTACATACCTGGCCAACATCACCTTAGCATTTCACGTAAGAGGTCTCCTGGCTTGGCATCAATAACAAGTTTGTTTCTCTTTAATTTTGAACATCAGGGGAAACGGACTCATGGAAGCCTGGATTGGTCCTTTTAGATGAGGGTAACTAGCCCGCCCAACCTCTCAGCCCCAGAGCAAGATGGCTTTACAAAATTTGGACGACCTGACATTCTAGCTAGTAGTCTAGTAATCAAACTCCACCAGAGCTTCTGGGAGCTCCAGGCCCTGGGGAGGGCCCACAGAGACTGTCCTAGGGAGGCCTGGGGAAGGGACAACACTGGATTCCCAGAAGGAAAAGAAGAACCTTGAGATGCAGAAAGGCCAGGATGAAGGGAGGTATCGACCCATCACTCTCTGCGGCAGAACACCCTGTGGTCCGTTTCCACGTCCTGCTTTAAAAATGGGAATCAGGTTTTCCCTTCCCCTGAATGGAGGCTGTTCAATGTTTACCACATCAAACATCCGAAACTCTTGGGAGGAAGGAAGATTTTGCTGGCAGGGAGAGACCAGGGTGGGGAGGACTCGACCCTTGAACTTGTTTTTTCCCCCCTTCTACAATGTAGTGCTTTGAGGCGTTTCCCTGGAAGGCTGCTGGCTGAGAAATACTGTTAAACACCCAAAACAAAATTTTTAAATGATGGGAGGAAGTGGGGTGAGCTGGCTGACCTTTACTGGGAAGATGAAGTCATGTGCTTTGCAAACTGGAAAAAAATAATGAGCCAAGAGAAAGCTCAGTGCAGCTAAGAGCCGAGACAGAGACCAGCACCTTCCTCTGGCTTGACATTTCTGGAACCACCGGGCATCGTGAGAACTGGGAGACCCACTTCTGGAGCAACACGCTTGTGCTGCTTGAGAAACCCAATGGTCTCACCAAACCTACAAGAATTCTCACCTGTAGGTACTGCACTCGTCTCATTGGCTACCATGTTCTCTCAGGTCCCATTGGCTACCTACGAATGGTCCCACGGGGCCAGCCTCACCCACAGGGCCAGCCTTGTTCACAGAGCCAGCCTCATTTTTTTATTATTATTATTCATTTTTCAAGCAGAGAGAGAGAGAGAGAGAGAGAGAGAGAGAGAGAGAAAACCAGGGCCACCACCTTGTGGGTCTGGCTTATGTGGGTACTGGAGAATTGAACCCAGGGCCTTAGGCACTGGAGACAAGTGCCTTAACCGCTGAGCCATCTCTCCAGCCCAGGCCAGCCTCATTCTTAACAGGCTGACCTTCATTGCCCACACAGCCTCTCCAACCATGATGTTTTACACCTTTGCCTTCTCCACTCTCTTATGTGACTTACTTGTGTCTGAGCTCTTTTGACTGACCTGCATCCAGCCTTTTCTAGATTGTTCTCCACATTTCCAACGCATCTTTTCTCATTACCCACATTAGCAAATGTTGACTGAGGCCTCACCTATGTGCTGGGCACAGTGAAGGTTGCCAGCAGCCAGACAGATCTCCTGACCGTGGGATGTTCAGAATTTGAGAGCGGGACAATTTACCATGGCAAAGTTATTGATGTTTTCAGATAAGGAAACTAAGACTCAGGCAGAACAAGTTCACTTTGAAAGCAGAACTCAAATCTCCCAACTGCAAATCTCCCTGAACCCTCTCCAGAGCAGGCTGTCAGTTCGTATCAATTTACACTTGTTATTTTTCACAGGGTGAGGGTAGTAGGGAGAAGAGTTGCTATGAGCCAAACTCTTGAGCTGTGTGTGAATATCCACTCTGTCCCCTTCTCTGGGGTGAGGCCAGGTGCTTCCTACGCTTGTAAGTCACCAAAAGTTTTACTGCTCTTTCCAGGATTTGTGCCAAAAGAAGAATTGAGCACACAGTCTTCAGAGCCAGTATCCCAGGGAGACCCAAGTAAGTTAACTGACAACCAGAAACCAGTGGTGGGCTTGACACCTGATATCTTCTCTCCCACACACTCCCACCCAAACTGGCTTCTCTCCTGCCATGGATCTATTTATCTCCCCTGTTCTTTGTTCTAAGGAGAAAGGAAAGCTTTTTAAGGATTTAAACTATGTGCATGAGGGGGAGAGGACGGGGTTCTTTTTAATACCACCATGGCAACGGGGTGAAGAATGGGAAGAGATGGAGAGACGAGGGGTGAAGGACTAGCTGGCTGGTCTGCAGAGCCAGAGCCTGGAGTTAGGAGTGGGAGTGGAGGGCAGAGGAGGAGGAGGGCTTTCTTAGGTTGGGTGAGGCATCCGAGAGAGAAGAGCTTAAGATGACTCGAATAACTGGGTAGCAGCTCCTGCTGTAACGCAGGATGGAGGAGGCCTGTGGAGAAGAAGATTATTTCTGTCTGTCATCTTCCTGACATTCCAATAGACAGCAGAGTAAGGGAGGCATCAGCTGGATGTAGTTGAATGTGGTATTGTATCCTTTTTTTCAAATAAAAAAGTTAAATGCATATATATATATATATGTATATATATATATATACATACGTGTATGTCTCTCAGGAAATATACCTGGATAAAAAAATATAGATTGGGGAGATAAACTATGGTTCAAAACAAAGATTATGAGAATGTAAAATATGGTGTAGGGAGAGAAGGAAGACGAGAAAGAAGCAGAAGCCTTACACTTAAAGAAACACATCAGGAGGAGGAGAAAACACCTGAACATATCAGAGAGGAAGGAGCGGAGAGAGAGAAGCAAGCCAGTAAGGTCTAATAGCACACCTTTAGAAAGCCCTCGAAGACGCCCCTTAGAAAGCTGCTGCCTGGAAGAATCACCAAAGACACTTTTTAAAAAATATATTTTATTTATTTATTAGAGAGAGAGAGAGAGAGAGAGAGAGAGAGAGAGAGAGAGAGAATGGGCACAGCACGAACTCCAGACACATACGCCCTCTTGTGCATCTGGCTTTTTATGGGCACTGGGGAATCGAATTCCGGTCCTTCTGCATTGCAGACAAATGCCTTAACCACTAAGCCATCTCTTCAGCCCATTTTTTTTAAATATAACGAAGGCACTTTTAAGATTCAAGCTGTCCAGCTCCTGCATCACACCTACTCTGTCAGCCTCCCTGGACCTTGCTGATCCAAGAGTGGCCTGGGGACCAGTAGCACCAGGTCCTCTGGGGGCTGATAACAAATGTAGACTGTGAGGCCCCATCACAAACCTACTGATTTTCCAGTGACTCCTGTGCACGTTAACCTTGGCAGTGACTCCCAGGCATCTTTGTAGAAAGTGCGTAACACATCTCTGACCCGGCATGACTCTGATACTATGCAGTTAAGGAACGCTGACCTGGTGTACTGGATGACACAAAGCATTAATCTATAGCACCGCATCCTGTCAGTCTGCACCAGAGCACTTGAGAAGATTGATAACTCGGTCCCCATCTTGACAGCACATCTGACCTTTTCTTCCTCATCCTCAACCTCCTCCCTGGCCATCAACAAATCACTCACGCTGAAAACTTCAAGATCCAATTCTGCCTATTAATATTGATGCCCTCTTCATCATGATGAAAAGCTCGCTGGGTGTTCCCAACCAGGAGAGGAAAGTGCTGCCCTTAAAACACCTTGGCAGGATTTGAATTAGCTCTATTGTAGAGCACTTGCCTAGCAAGCAAGAGGCCCTGGGTTCAGTCCCTGAAACAGGGTGATAGATAGATAGATAGATAGATAGATAGATAGATAGATAGATGATAGGTAGACTGATTAGATAAATAGCTATAGATGATTGATTGATTAGCGAGATGATAGATATAGATAGATAGACTGATTAGATAGATAGATAGATAGATGATAGATAAATGATTGATTAGATGATAGATAGATGATAGAGACAGATGATAGATATAGATAGATGATTAGGTAGATGATAGATATAATTTAGAATAGATAGATAGATTGATAGAAGATAGATAGATAGATAGATAGAAATAAATCCTGGGAAGGAAGCAAAGGTTACCTTCAGCCCCCAGGCCCTTGAGTGACCAGAAGTAAACCGAGAAATACTTCACTTTCATAATGACTAGCTTTGAAATGAATATGCCATTCCTGAGCATAGTTCAGGATTCAAGAAATGAGGACGGGCTGGGCATGAGTAACCAAAATTGATGCTACCAAATCCATGTACTTTGCTTCATTGAAAATAAATGAACAGAGTGGGGAAAAAATCCCTTCAGCCCTTACTCTAGCAGGTTTTTCTTCACGCTGTTTCAAAAAGGCATATTGAACTAATCTGCTGACATCTGGAAGGAAAACCCCTGTTCAGGAAGCACTTCTCAAACCTTACTGTGCACACACACATCACTTGGGGATCGTGTTTAAATGCAAATCCAATTCTGTATGTGGGTTTGAGTACACATCTGGAGAGTCCAGGAAACTGTAGGCGGTGGTGGGCGGTAAACCAAGAACATCACTGCCACCTGCCGGCAATAGTTCACATTGCAGGTCCAGACCTAGAGAAACAGAGGCCATACAGTTCTGCCCCTAGCCATCCTCCACCCTACCCCCCACTTTAATGGTGCCTGTAAGCCTCATTTGGATTTCATCTGCTTCTTTCAATATTCTACTCGAGTCATGATTGGGAGGCAACAAAATCCAGCTGTGTAGGAAGGTCCACTGATGGACCCAGAGAGAGATCCCTGTCATCCCCTTCTCTAAACTGCCTCATCTCCACCCATCAAGGCTGGAGGATCCCTCCCCAATAGATATCTCTAATAAACCCTCCTGCTTAAACTATGACCATGGCACCTGTGCTCTAGGAGGGAGGGACATCCTCCCCGGGAGAGCCACCGGGCACCAACACGGATCTCAGAGAGATGAGCACTGCCTACACTGGTCCTCGTGTGTTTGGATGCTCCTGCCCAGAAATTCCTTGTTTCACTCTCTGTGTTTCTCTGTGCAACTGTTTTGAAACAGTCTAGTCTCCAAAAACTGCAATCGCTCAATAATTTATTCTTCATTTTTTATTAATCATAAAGATATAGGGCTCCCAATGAGCGCCTCAGATGAGCAGCGAATAATCAGTTTTATCATGCTGAGATAGTAGCACTGCAGTGGAGAGTAAGCACTAGTTTATTTTCATTTGTTTTTGGTGACATTTTCATAGGTATTTGTTACATTTTGATTATATGTAAACCACATTACCCTCCATGCTCTCCCTCCGTCTTATTGTACCCGTTCTTCTTACCTCCCACTAGTGGCTACACCAATGGAGAGAATGTCTCCCCCTCCCTAGTAATCTCTAGGTATTGTTAATTAATTAATAATTAATGAATGTGGAGAGTGGTGGCACAAGCTCTTCCGCAATCTATCACCGACTGTTAACTGGCCCCATAATGTGCAGGTCTTGTCACAGCACTCCTCCCCATCCTCCAGGCCTCACACACTTTCTGTCCCTTCGTTCATGATATCCCCTTACATCTGGAGGGGATAATGGTGACACTAAATCCTATTAGCACTGAAGAGGCTGAAACTAGCCAGCTGCCTTGATACGGGTTGCTGCTAATTGATAGTAAGCAACGCGGGGGGGGGGAGAGTTTTGGAATCCTCCCTTCCCCCTCCTCCTACTCCGAGTTCTTGTCCTCTAATGCCAAAGAATTGTACACAGGGACAGAATTAAATTTTAGTTACACATTTATTCTAATTCAGTAGATCAGGGAAAGGGGAGTTGGATGGGGAAATTGGATGTGGGAAGTCATAAAGTTTTCTTGCCACCAGTGTGGGGAAAACC
>PVHP010030007.1:0-22031 GCA_004024765.1 Zapus hudsonius
AGGCAGGCCCCTCTGTGCTCACGGAGGAAACGGTAGTAATCGTCAGAGCTGCAGTTGCTGAAACCACTGTGTTTAGTGATATTTTCACGCATGAGGCAAAAGCGCTTATCTTCACAAGCACAGGCCGCGTGGTCGTGCTGAATCCCCAGGTTGTGCCCGAGCTCATGGACCATGAGCGCTGCAAACAGGAGGACATCTTTGTGATGGAAGGACTCAACGGCCGCCGCAAATCCGCTGGAGCAGGCACCACTGAGAAACGCCTGGCCCGTGCTCTCTCCAGGATAATGCCCAACGACCAAGTGGGCAACATCGTGCCTCACACGGTGGTGGAGCTTCTCTTGTCTCCAGCGGTTGAAATTCCTGAGCACAACTTGCAGGTCCACTGGGACCTCTATCAGGTCCCCCTCGGACCAAATTTCTATTCCCACCAGCACCACCTCCGTGTTGATTCCCCTGGTGAAGCTGTTGGCCAGAGCAATGATGTCCACCACTGCCCTCACGGTCTCACTGATGTTACTGCCCCACATCTGGAACCTCTGGTTGTTGACCACGACAAACATCTCCACGTACTTGGTGTGGGACCACAAGGAGGAGGCCGCCTGTACGTGTTGAGGCTTCCTGTTCTTTTGTTGCTGACGGCTCTCCCATCCTTCCTGTTGTCAGTTGCTCAGCTAACTCCAAATGTTCCAGACCACAGGGTTTGGAGATATCACTGGTGGGCACCCCATGACCTAACTGCAGTCTTCCAAAACCCTTGTCCAGGGTGATCTTTTCCACTCAGACAGAGAGGCATTATAGACAGGTATGGACCTAGAAGGCCAGTGAGATGACTCCCTTAGCTGTGCCCATCACAGATGCCCCCAGGCATGGAGAGGGGACAATAGTCTCTCCTCTTAACATCACTAAATCAGGTACTCACATAAGAAAGATGCCCTCTAAGAGCCGGGCGTGGTGGCGCACGCCTTTAATCTCAGCACTTGGGAGGTAGAGGTAGGAGGATCACCATGAGTTCAAGGCCACCCTGAGACTACAAAGTGAATTCCAGGTCAGCCTGGTCTAGAGTGAGACCCTACCTCGAAAAAAAAAAAAAAAGATGCCTTCTAGAGCCTTCTGTTGTGATTATTATATGACACAATGGCAGCTTTTCTAGGACTACACCCTCAGAGATAGTCTTGACACACGGATATCCTAAGATTATGTTTCAGGTATGTATGTTTGTTTTGTGTGTGTCCTGACTCCATGTGTTAGAGCATAATATCCATGATTTCAGTAACCATTTCTTCCTTGCTCACCCTGAGCCTGCCGTTGCTACTCCCAGGTTAAAAAAATGCTTATCCAGGAGTAGGTAAAAAAGTATTAGTAGTATTATCATTAGTAATTGGTGTTTGTTTTTTTGAGGTAGGGCCTCATTGGAGCTCAAGCTGACCTAGAAACTTACTCTCTAAAGCCGGGTGTGGTGGTGCATGCCTTTAATCCCAGCACTCGGGAGGCAGAGGTAGGAGGATTGCTGTGAGTTCAAGGCCACCCTGAGACTACAAAGTGAATTCCAGGTCAGCCTGGGCTAGAGTGAGACCCTACCTCGAAAAACCAAAAAAAAAAAAAAAAAAGAAAGAAACTTACTCTCTAGTCCCAGGCTATCCTTGAATTCACAGTGATCCTCCTACCTTTGCCACTCAAGTGTTGAAAGTAAAGGCATGTGCCATCACTCTTGGCTCATTGTATTTTTTTTTACAGGGTCTCACTCTAGTTCAGGCTGACCCAGAACACAAATGGTAGCCTCTGGAATGCCTCTAACTGCCAGAGATCCTCCTGCTTCAGCCTCCTTAATGCTGAGACTAAAAGTGTATCCTATCATGCCCTGCTAAGAATTATTTCATTTATTTATTTATTTATTCATTCATTCATTCATTCATTCATTTATTGAGGCCAGACTTCACTCTAGCCCAGGCTGCCCTGAAATTCACTATGTAGTCTCAGTCTGGCCTCGAACTCTGCCTCCTGAGTGCTGGGATTAAAGGTGTGTACCACCACCCAATGGGGGTAGAGGGGAGAGAGAGAGAGAGAGAGAGAGAGAGAGAGAGAGAGAGAGAATGAGAACATATACATCAGGGCCTCAAGCCACTGTGAAGGAACTCTAGATGCATGTACCACTTTGTGCATCTGGCCTCACATGGGTACTGGGGAATCAAACTAAACTCAGGTCATTAGGCTTTGCAGGCAAGTGTGTCTTAACCAATAAGCCATCTTTCCAGCTCTAGGAATTCTTTTAAATAGATAAATAACTCCTGGGGGATGTGTGGTGGGGAGGTGGTTCAGTGATTAAAGGAGCTTGTCTCAAAACCTGCCTGGGTTCAGTGCCCTAGTCATCCATGTGACACTGGACAGGTGTTCCTTTGTTCATTTTACAGCAGTATAACAGCATGGCCAACCTATACATACACATAGATACCCAGTGTTTTTATGTGTTGTAAGTCATTTTTGTCTGTTTATGACTGCCCTCATGAGTAAAAAGTTCTTCAGAAAGATTCACATGCTAACTGTGCTCTCCAAGTATACCTACTTGTATATTTTGTTGGTCATAAATCTGTCCAATTTCTTCTTGCCTCATATTACAGTAGTAAAGAAAGTAAGAAGCATGGGCTAGTGTCATAGCCACACACCGCTGGGATGAATCTCCAAACCAGGCACAATTTTGGGAAGGAAAGTATTTATTGAAATAACAGATCTAGGAGAAGTTCCAAAAAATGAAAGAAAGGGCTGGCCCCCTTTAACAGATCCAAGCAGAGAGAGACAGAGACCCAGCACCTCCAAAGCAAGCAAGCAACACTCTCTGTAGCACACTGTAACTCACAAAACAGCAGGACTGCCAGACTAGAGCTCTGGCTGCTCTTTGCATATGTATCCCTAGAATTTTGCATCCAATTTAGAAATACCTCAGGGCCAGACCCCAGGAGGCCCGGCCAAAGTGACACCTCTTCCAGCCAGAAGGCTGGAGACAATTCACAGTCTTTAAAAAAACTTTGATTCTATTGAGGGACAACCATTCAAACTACCACAGCTAGGGAGATGGCTAAGTGGTTAAAGGCACTTGCTTGCAACACCTGAAGACCCCAGTAGCCACATAAAACCAAATGCACAAAGTGCTGCATGCACCTAGAGCACAGTGCATGAGGCCCTAGTGCACCCATACTCTTTATCCCCCACTCTCTGTCTGAAGTAAATTTTTTTTCCAAGGTAGGGTCTCACTCTAGCCCAGGCTGACCTGGAATTCACTATGTAGTCTCAGGGTGGCCTTGAACTCATGGTGATCCACCTACCTCTGCCTCCCGAGTGCTGGGATTAAAGGCATGCGCCACCATGCCTGGCTGAAGTAAATATTTTTTTAATTAGAAATAATCAAACTATCACTCCTGTGTGTAGCCCCCAGATAAGTCCACCTGTATCTAAATATTCCTCTATGATAGAGCATGAAGTATCCACGGTCCCTATTGCAAGGTGGGTCGTCCATCTTGTGGACACATGTGGGTCTCTTTCCCTCTCCGTGTCTCACATCACTTTTACAATGATCCCCTCTCTGTTTAACATATAATGTGTGTGTCCACTGGATCAACATTTGATATGATAATAATCTTACCTTGATGAGACCATTTATTTCAGTCCACATTGTACTCTGGTAACCAACCAAATCTTGTCTTTGTTTCAAAATGGATCTCTTTGAAAAAGTATGTCTTTTCTCAATTCTTAGTTCATCCCTTTTCATTTCTTGTTTGATGCTGACATCAAATCAAGGCCTGACACGTGCTAGCCAAGAACTCTATCACTGATATCTGCCCCCAGCCCTTAATACTGTTGAAAATTCTGAAATTTGCCTCATTCACTAAAATGTTCATTCTAAATGTTGATAGGGATTTATTAAAAATAGAAGAAGTTGGGTGTGGTGGCGCACACCTTTAATCCCAGCACCCAGAAAGCAGAGGTAGGAGGATCACCAAAAAAAAAAGTAAAAATAGAGGAGATGGAGTAGGAAGGTGGCTCAGCAGTTAAAGGTGCTTTCCTGCAAAGCCTACCAGCCTGGGTTCAGTTTCCCAGGACCCACATAAAGCCAAATGCACAAAGTGATACATTAATTTTGAATTAACTAAAAATGGCAAGAGGCCTGGTATGCCCATACTTCTCTCTCTCTCTCTCTCTCTCTCTCTCTCTCTCTCTCTCTCTCTCTCTCTCTCTCTCTCTCTCTCTGGTTTTTTGAGGTAGGGTCTCACTCTAGTTCAGGCTAACCTGGAATTCACTATTTAGTCTCAGGGTGGCCTTGAACTCACAGCGATCCTCCTACCTCTGCCTCCTGAGTGCTGGGATTAAAGGCGTGCGCCACCACGCCCGGCTTCTTCTCTCTTTTTCAAATAAGAATATATATTAAAACTTAAAATATAGCTACAGAGAAGGCTCAGAGGTTAAAAACACTTGCAAAGCCTGACAACCCAGGTTTAAGCCCCCAGTACTCACCTAAAACAGATGCACAACATGGCACATCATCTGGAGTTCATTTACAGTAGTAGGCGTCCCTGGTATACCCATATTCTCATTTGCACACACTCTCTCTTCTTGCAGATAAATAAATGGGACATGGTGTCACATGTTTATAATCCCATAATTCACTGCTAGATCTGAGTCAGGATCATCAGTTGTAAGACAATTAAGGCTACTTAACAAGTCCCTGTCTTAAAAAAAAAAAACACCATGGCTGGGAAGATGGTTCAGATGCTTGTCTACAAAATCTAACAAGCAGAGTTTATTTCCCAGTGCCATGTAAAACAAGATGCACAATGTGGTGTATGCATCTAGAGTTCTTTTGCAGTGGCTAGAGGCCCTGGTGCATCCATTCTCTGTCTCTCTTTGATTCTCCCTCTTCCCCCCACCTCTCTGCTTGCGAATAAATGAAAATATTTTTAAGAAAAACCACAACTGTCATACCCTTCAAGGCTCAGGGTCCATTGCAGAAGAGGTGGTGAAAAGAATGTAAAAGCCAAAGGAAGGGGAGGACTGCTTACAACACAATCTTCTAGACACAAAGTACCCATGGTATTAGTGACCTCATAGTGGTTGATGTTTCCTACATAAGACCTGCATAAAAGGAGGAAAAGAAAATAACATAGGGGCTGGAGAGATGGCTCAGCGGTTGAGGTGCTTGCCTCCAGTGCTTAGGGCCCCGGGTTCAATTCCCAAGTATTCACATGGGCCAGACCCACAAGGTGGTGGCCCTGGTGCGTGCTCTCTCTCTCTCTCTCTCTCTCTCTCTCTCTCTCCTCTCTGTCTCTGCTTGAAAATGAATAAATAAAATATTAAAATAAAATAAAATTAGTTCAGGTAAAAAGGTTTTTTTTTTTTTTGGTTTTTCGAGGTAGGGTCTCACTCTAGCCCAGGCTGACCTGGAATTCACTATGTAGTCTCAGGGTGGCCTCAAACTCACAGCAATCCTCCTACCTCTGCTGGGATTAAAGGCGTGCGCCACCACACCCGGCTTAAAAGTTTTAAAAAATTTAAAAAAAAAAAGAAAATAATGACATAGAAGAGATACTTGTTGAAAAGAAGGAATTTAGTAGGGGGGTTCTAAAAGAGAAGGGTGGTGTGAGGGGACTATGATCATGATAGATTCTCTTTATGTATATAACTTGTCAATTAAAAAGTTTAAAAAAGGGGCAATGGCTCAGTGGTTAAAGTTGATTGCAAGGCCTGATGACCTAGGTTCAATTTCCTAGTACCCACATAAAGCTAGATGTACAAAGTAACCCATATGTCTGGAGTTTGTTTATAGTGGCAAGAAGTCCTGGCACACCCATACTCTGTCTCCCTCAAATAAGTCGATAAAATATTTTTAAAATAAAAGCTTCATAATAAAAAATTCTTTAAAACCTTAGTCTACCTTAAATTTATTTCTTCTTTCATATGTAGTATGTGGTGTCTGTGTGTATGCCTGTGTATATGCAGGTGCATATGTACTATATGGTGTGTATGTATATGCAGGTGCATGTGTACTATGTGTGCATGTGTATATGCAGGTGTATGTGTAGTATGTGTATGCATGTGTATATGCAGGTACACATGCAGTATATGGTGGGTGTGCATGTGTATATGCAGGTGCATGTGTAGTATGTGGTGTGTGTGGTGTGTGCATGTGTATATGCAGGTGTATGTGTAGTATGTGTATGCATGTGTATATGCAGGTACACATGCAGTATATGGTGGGTGTGCATGTGTATATGCAGGTGCATGTGTAGTATGTGGTGTGTGTGGTGTGTGCATGTGTATATGCAGGTGCACGTACGTGTAGTATGTGGTGTGTGTGGTGTGTGCATGTGTATACACAGGTGCACATATGTGTAGTATGTGGTGTGTGCATGTGTATATGCAGGTGTCTTCCTCCATTCCTCATCCTGGTATTTCCTACATGGAGCATCTCTCAGAATGCAGGGCTGTGATTCGCCTGTCTCTGCCCCCCCACAGGACTGGGGTTACAGACTGCACCCAGCTGTTCCTGTGAGTTCTGGGGAACTCAGGCGGCCTCAGGTCCCTTAGGCCCTCATATTTGCAGCAAGCATTTCCCTGAGTCATCCCCCCCAGACAAACAACTTTATTTTCCAAGGAAAATTTTTTGAAGAATAGCTAATCTGAAAGAACAAGGTTGCACAAATCACTTTGAAGAAAAGAACTACATCATGGGACCATGCTTAACAGATGGTAACAGCACCTCCACCCCAGCGGAAGAGAGACTCAGAGCACCAGCTGGTCCTCTCCATCCTCTTGAATTACCTGACCAATGGAAGTTTGGTTTTGCTGTTTCAGAAAGCACTGTTTCTTACATTCCATCAGTTGTTCCAAATCATGCCACATTTTTGCTTGTTTCATATTTGGACCGTGACTTTCTCATACATCTTTTTGTTTTTCCCTGAGTTTCTTTCCAAGGATTTCTTGTTCAGTAATATTTTTGGTATACTGTTCCTTATTTTTCTGACACAATATTGTTGCTCTTTTATAACTGGGCCAAGAGCTGACTCCTTTTCTGTTATCAGAGATTTCAGTTTTTAACCTGCCATTTAACAACATGACACCATTTCTGACATGTCATCCAGTGTCCATCCTTTCATTTCATCAGCTTCACTCTTCAGTGCTGACACCCTTTCCAGCTCTCCTTGGGTGTAGCTATACCCATACACACCCTGTTTCTCCTCGATAGTTTGTAGTTGATGTTGAGTAGTTTCCTGACATTGCTTAAAAGTTCTTCTGTCCTCTGCAAGAGACCAAATTAAGCTTTAAATTCAGATATTATCTGATGCTTCTTTTTGAAAACTGTATTCTTACTTTGAAGCTTACTGACATATCATTTAAATGCTGCAGTCAGCTTTCTTGTTGCTGGCACAAACAACCCAACCAAAAGCAGTGTGTGGAGGACAAGGTTTATTTTGGCTTAAAGACTTGAAGGGAAGCTCCATGATGGCAGAGAAGACGATGGCATGAACAGAAACTGGACATCACCTGCTGGCCAACACCAGATGGATAACTGCAACAGGAAAGTGTGCCTGATAAAATTATTTTTTAAAAGTTGGGGGCTGAAGAGATGGCTTAGTGGTTAAGGCGCTTGCCTGCAACGCAGAAGGACCTGAGTTCGATTCCCCAGTGCCCATGTAAAGCCAGATACACAAGAGGGGGCATGTGTCTGGAGTTCATTTGCAGTGGCTGGAGGCCCTGGCATGCCCATTCTCTCCCTCTCTCTCTCTCTCTCTCTCTCTCTCTCTCTCTAATAAATAAATGAAATGTTTTTTAAAATGTTGAAAGCCAGCCATGATGGCACACACCTTTAGTCCCAGCACTCGGGAGGCAGAGGTAGGATTGCCATGAGTTTGAGGCCAGCCTGAGACTACAGAGTGAATTCCAGGTCAGCCTGGACTAGAGCAAGACCCTACCTCGAAAAACAAAAAAAAAAACAAAAAAAAAAAAAGTTGGACATGGTGTCGAATGCCTTTAATCCCAGCACTCAGGAAGCAGAGTTAGGAGGATTGCCGTGAGTTCAAGGCCAGCCTGAGACTACATAGTGAATTCCAGGTCAGCCTGGGCTAGAGTGAGACCCTACCTCGAAAAACCAAAAAAAAAAAAAAAAAACAGGAACAGAAAAAGAACAGTAACACTGATTTTTAACTTGTGATCAATATTCTGAACTGTACAGTGTGTTATAATCCCATTGGTCAATTTTAGTTCTCTTGTTTTGGGGATCATATTCAAAGAATATTTTTGAGAACAATCTCAAGGAACTCTTTTATTAACTTTTCATTGATAGCTTCCATAATTAAAGATCCATCTTTTAAAAATTTTATTTATTGCAAGCAGAGATGAGGGGAAATGTGCTCTCCAGGGCCCATAGCTGCTACAACCAAACTCCAGATGTATGTACCACTTTGTGCATCTGGCTTTACGTGGACAGTAGCGAATCAAACTTGGGCCATTAGGCTTTGCAGACAAGTGCCTTAACTGCTGAGCCATCTCTCCAGCCCCCAGATTTTTTTTTCTTAGACTGGGTCTCACCGTGTCAAAGCTTACATAAAACTCATTTTGTAGCTCAGGCTGGCCTTGAAATCACAGGGATCTTCCTATCTCAGCCTCCCAAGTAATAGGATTATAGTCATAATTATACCACCATGCCCAGCTTTATTTAAATCTCAATCCTTCGGGCTGGAAAGATTATTCAGCAATAAAAGGAGCTTGCTTGCACAGCCTGATAGCTGGGAGTTCAATTCCAAAGCCACTCATATAGGCTGAATGCAAAAAGTGCTGCAAACATCTGGTGTTCATTTGCATCAACAAGAGGCCCTGCACATGTATACACACATGCACAAATAAATTAATGAAGTATACTGAAGTATCTAGTCTTAAATATAAATAAAATAAATCTTAATCCTTTACCAATTTTTTAATATAGTGAGATGTGAGGTTCATATTTATTCTTCTACACATGCAATATCTAGTTCCTGACACCATTTTCCTTTAACAGAAACTGTCCTTTCCCTATGGTATGTAAAGTGAGTGCTTTTATCGCTATGTGCTCCTGATCCAGTTCTTTATTCTGAAACACAAGAATCTGGAAATCCCAGCAGGTGCATTCCAACCTATAGTACACCGCTGTACTATACTGCTGTATGTATCTATATCTATATCTATATCATCTATCTAGTTCACCACTATAGTAGAGAGACCTATCCTAAAACTAGGAAAAGAAAATATTTCTAAAAGAGAAAATATACTACAGGCCTAGTCCACCAGCACATACCTATGGCCTCCACTTATGTGCACACACACATGTACCCCAGTATACATATGCACATGGAAAAGGACACACACAAGACCCTGACTCCAAAAAAAGGATGGAAAAAAGGAAGAGAAAGAGAGAGAACGATACAAGAATAGAAGTGGGAGGGGGAGCTGGAGAGATGGATAGTGTTAAGGGTGCTTGCATGCAAAGTCTGACAGCCCCAGTTTGATTACCCAGTACCCATGTAAAGCTAGATGCACAAAGTGGTGTATGCATCTGGACTTTGTTTTTAATGGATAAGGGCCTGGAGTGCCTATTCTCTTTCTCTTCCCTCCCTCTCTCTCTCTCATAAATAAATAAATAAAATGTAAAAACAAAAAAGAATAGAAGTAGGCTATGGAGCCACCTGGGCCACATCCAGAACTCCAAAGCCTTGTGCCAATGAAATCCTGATCCTTGGTGTGTGTGTGTGTGTGTGTGTGTGTACATGCTTGTTTATGTGCTTGCTTGTATGTGTGCATGTTTGTGTGCAGGTGTACATGAGTGTATGTTTGTGTATGTGTGCAGGTATACATGTACATATATGCATGTGGAGGTTAGAGGTCAATATCAAGTATCTTCTTAGTTACAATTACTCTCTACCTTATTTTAAAAAATGTATTTGCAAGCAGAGACAGACAGGGAGAGAATGGACGTGCCAGGGCTTCTATCCACTGAAAACAAACTCCAGATACACGTGTTGCTTTGTGTATCTGGCTTTATGTGGGCACCAGGGACTTGAACTCCAGTCATTAGGTTTTGCGGGCTAACGCCTTAACCACTGAGCAATCTCTTCAGCCCTCTTTACCTTATTTTTGAGACAGAGTCTCTCACCAAACCTAGAGCTCACTTAATTCTGTTATATTAACTTGTTAGCAGACTCCAGGGATCTTTTGTTCACTGCCTCCCTAGGACTGGGATTACAGGGACACATCATCATGCCTGACCTTTAACATGAGTACTGGGGATCCAAACTCAGGTCCTCACACTTGTACAGAAAGCACTTTAACCACTGAACCATCTCCCCAGACCCCTAATCTTTCATAGGTCATTTACATAGTGTCCACCATCTCCCATTTTCAGAGATCACAAGGCTTTTCTTCAACACGCTCTGTTTTGTTACATGGAGCCCAGGTAGGATTTCCAGTCTTTTGCCAGCTGGTTTACTTCATATGTCAATCTTGATGTCTCTCTTGCATCTACCCTCCTGCCACAATCCTCCCTTAGAGCAGTGGTCTCAAAAATTTTTGGGGGGGGTTGGGGATTTGGCTCAGTGGATGAGCGCTTGCCTAGCAAGTGCAAGGCCCTGGGTTCGGTCCTCAGCACCGCAGGAAAAAAAAAAAGACAAAAATTTTGGGGGGAAGCTGAATAAAGGATGATGATCCATTTTCTTTAACTTCTTCCAGGTTTATTAGGGACGAGGAACCACAACTCTCCTTACTTTTACAAGATTGAAAATTCAAGGGTTAATCCAGGCATGGTGGTGCATACCTTTAATCCCAGCACTCAGGAGGCTGAGGTAGAAGGATTACCATGAATTCAAAGCCAGCCTGGGATGCAGAATGAGTTCCAGGTCAGCCTGGGCTAGAGTATTATTCTCTCTGAATAATAATAATAATAATGTCAATCAGTGGCTCCAGAAAGTGTAGGATCCACACTTGTGGTTATCTCAGAAGAGCCATCCTTGAGGAGGGCCCCCAGTAGGTTGGGGACAGGGAGGAGGGAAATAGGGGTACCATCTTAATATTTGCTCATACAATGAATCTAATTAAGGATAATAAAGATATCAAAAAGAGCCATCCTTTTGTAGTTTGCTCAGGTGTGTGCTTCCTTAGATTGATTTTTTAAAGTATTACTGGTATTTTTTTAAGTATTACATACTGACAGTATTATTGAGAATGTGGCAATATACAGAAGAATTTTCAAGAAAAAAAAAGATTTTTCAGAAGGATTCCAAGGGTGGAACAGATTAAAATGAAAATAAAGCCAGGTGTGGTGGTGCACACCTTTAATCTTAGCACTGAGGAGGCTGAGGTAGGACGATCTCTGAGTTTGAGGCCAGCCTGGGTCTAAAGAGTGAGTTCCCAGGTCAGCCTGGGTTAGAGTGAGACTTGAAAAAATTTTTTTAAATAAAGACAGTGTGAGTTGTCCAAAGAAAAATAATAAAGAAAACAAAAAGCTCACAACAACTAAATATTTGTAAGGTAAAGGTTTTGTTTTAGAGAATAGCTTTTGACTCTCTAGTCTGAGTGGTTTAGGCCTTTTTCTACCCTGATAAGGTGCTAGCAAACAATAGAAGATACTTATAATATCCTTGACAAGGCTCACTTGTCATTATTTTTTAATTCATTTCTTTATTTTATTTTATTCATTTTCAAGCAGAGATAGAGAGAGAGAGAGAGAGAGAGAGAGAGAGAGAGAGAGAGAGAGAGAGAGCGCACCAGGGCCACCACCTGTGGGTCTGGCTTATGTGGGTCCTGGGGAATTGAACAAATTAAATCCACAGAGCATAGTTTACAGTTCAGAAAGATTTTACATAGCTTAGAGCTTTAGGAGGGAGATAGTGCACAGCTCTTGCCCAAGAATGGAATAAGAAGTGATTCCCAGAAAATAATGACCCACCCTGAGACTCAAGTTGGCATCTTTTTTTAAAAAAAATTATTTATTTGAGAGAGCAAGAGAGGCAAATAGAGAGAATTGGTGTGCCAGGACCTCCAGCCACTGCAAAGGAACTCCAGACACATCTGCCACCTTGGGAATCAAATTCACGTCCTTGTGCTTTGCAGGCAAGCGATTTAACCTCTAAGCCATCTCTCCATCCCAGGTTGGTATCTTTCATGTAAGCTCCCTGGGTGGGCAACTGGTCTAGTCAGTTTGTTCCTGATACCAAGTGGCCTGGTCAGGTTCTGGGGAAGGGATTAATCCCTTTACATTTCTTCCTCTCCCAGGAAAGCAAGAGATAAGAATAGAGGCATTGCAGGCCTGGTGGCACACACATTTAATCCCAGTACTCGGGAGGCAGAGGAAAGAGGATCTCTGTGAGTTTGAAGGCAGCCTGGGATTACAGAGTGAATTCCAGGTCAGCCTGGGTTACAGTGAGAACCTACCTGGACAAACAAACAAACAAACAAAAAGAATAAAGGCATTTATTCACCTCCTTGGGTGAAGTAAGAGAAAATCAATTTCTCCCTTCTGGCATTCGACCAGTAGGAAAGTTAAATAAGCTACATTTTCCTCATGGGCTCAAGGACAATAACTGCACTTAGCTAAGAGAAAGATATCTATTTGGGGTCCCTGTAATTCCTAAACTGCCTCACTGGGGTCAGCCAGAAGGAGATCTTGTCTCCCAGAAAGAGATTTTTCAATTTGTCAGACCACCTTGCAGAAGACTTTGGCTTTGAGATAATGGTGGTAGATGGGACCACACCTTGACCAGGTCTGCTTAGTTATGCATACTCTGGCCCTCTATTCAAACCTGAATTTTAGGTTCCTAGTGTTAGGAGCCTGAACACAGCCTTGGGGACTTCACAGCTGGACTTGGTCCCATTTCCCAAGGTAGTGACATTTTAGAAATCTCCCTTTTCTACTTTTTCAATAAAACTTTGCTTCTTCAGTTGGCCTGTTGAGCATGGTTGGCCAATCCTGGCTTGTTAGGGCTGCCCAGGGCCCCAGCTCTGACTCAAAATAGGATGACACAGTGGTTACTCCATGCAGACACTTCATGCTGACCTCTTTGCTGTTCTTTGTACATGTGAGCATGCTCCTGTTCCTGGATTTTCACTTGTGTTGTCTCTTATTGGTTTGTCTTTCCCCTATTATCTGCAGAGCTTCCCCTCATTTTCTATAAACCTTTTCCCCAAGTGTCTCCTGAACAAACAGGACTCCTCTACTGCTGCCATAAAATAGTACCTTTCCCTAACAACATTCCTAGTCCTCTTGGATTGCTTCATTGTGCTACAGCATGTGAAAATCTGCTGTGTCGTGATGGTACCTGGTTATTGTCTGCCACCAGTTTATAATTTTCAGTAGAAGTGACTTTTTCAATGGCCATGGTGGCACATGGCTTTAATTCCAGCACTTGGGAAGCAGAGATAGGAGGATCACTGTGAGTTTGAGGCCAGCCTAGGACTACAGAGTGAGTTCCAGGTCAGCCTGGACTAGAGCGAGACCCTGTCTTAAAAAAAAAAAAACGTGGAAAAAAACAGGGCTGGAGAGATGGTGGTTAAGGTGCTTCCTTCAAAGCTTAATGACCTGGGTTTGATTCCCCAGTTCCCACATAAAGCCAGATGCACAAAGTGGCACATGCATCTGGAATTAGTTTACATTGGCTGGAGGCCCTGGCATGCCCATTCTCTCAGTGTCTGTCTCTCTGCTTGCAAATAATAAAAATAAAAATATTAACAAAAACAAAAAAGAAGTGACTTGTTCATCTTATTTTCACATGCTATACTCCCTAGAGCCAATTGCATGAATAAAGATTCAGTGAAGAGTTGTGAGATGAACAAATGAAGGAAGGAGAAAATGGGAAGGTATAGCATGTATGAACCCTTCAGTACAATGAGCCTTCTTTTGAAATCTACAACTAGGAAAACAATGACCTGGAGTGAGCAGTTGTTTCTCCTGGAGATTTGGGCATTAACACAGGGTTAGAAGAGAAAGAAAGTAAGAATCTTCAATTTGACAGTTGATAAAGTGCTTTTCTAGCATGCTTGATGCCCTGTGTTCAACCCCAGCACCATATAAACCTGTTTCAGTGGTATGCACCTGCATGCCTATAATTGGGAGAGAAAGACAGAGGTTCAAAGCCATCCTCAGGTTTAATTCAAGGCCATCCTGGGATACATGGGATCCTATCTCAAACAAAGCCAGGGGTGATAGGATAAGCCTTTAGTCCCAGGATTTGGAAGCTGAGGTAGGAGGCCAGCTTATGGCTACATAGTAAGTTCCAGGGCAACCTGGGCTAGAATGAGACCCTACCTTGAAAAAAAGGAAAACAGACAATATTATATTAGCCAGGCATGGTGGTAATATATTAAGAATACTATTACTTGGAGGCTGAGGCAGGAAAATTGTGAGTTTGAAGCTAGCCTGGGCTACATAGCAAGACTGGGAGTGAAAGGGTAAAAGAAGACCAAGAAAATATTCAGAGCTAAAACAGTACTCATGCTCTTAACATCTACATGCAGAAAAGATAGAAAAGAGCTCTTGGATACTTTCAATTTTTCTCTTCAAGTTTAATTGTCTTGAAAACCATTTTTTAGATATTTAGATGGTTTATGAAAATAGTTAACATGTTTAGTACAATTGTAAATGGTCTGTCCTTGTAAAGTGCTTAGTAAAACTAATAGGCTTTTATTTGATGTTTTGCTCTATGACTATCAAAACTTCAGTGTAGGGCTAGAGAGATGGCTTAATGATCAATATGCTTGCCTGCAAAGCCTAACAACCCAAGTTTGATTCCCCAGTACCCACATAAAGCCAGATGCACTAAGTGGCACATGCATCTGGAGTTTGTTTGCAATGGCTGGAGGCTCTGGTGTACCCATTTTCTCAGTCTTTCTTCTCTCTGTCTCCCTCTGCTTGCAAATAAAAATTTATATATATGAATTTCAATGTAGACTCTAATAGTTGCAAGATTTGGTATACTATAATTTTGTGACAATTTTTATTTTCATTTAAAAAAAACATTTAGGACTGAAGAGGTGGCTCAGTTGTTAAGGCATTTGTCTCCAGAGCCCATTGACCTGGGTTCAATTCCCCAATGCCCACATAGAGCCAGGTGCACTAAGTGGCACATGCACCCAGAGTTAGTTTGCAGTGCCTGGAGACCCTGGTGTACACATTTTCAATCTCTCTCCACCTCTCTTTTTCTCTCTGTCTCTCTGTCTCTGCTTGCAAATAAATAAATGAAATAGTTTAAAACATATTTATTTATTTGAGAAGAGAGATATAATGGGTGTTTTAGGGCCTCTTGCTGCTGCAAAAGCATTCCAGATGCATGTGCTATTTGTGCATCTGGTTTTACATGAGTACTAAGAATTTGACACAGGCTGTACCCGGGCTGGCAGGCTTTTGCAAGCAAGTACCTTTAACTGCTGAGCCATCTACCCAGCAACTTTTATTTCAAGTAGGTTCTTGAATCTCTGTGACTTTCCATAAATCATGGAACATCATCTACTGCAAAGTTTGAAGCCATTCTTAAAAAAAAAAAAACAAAATCAGGGGCTCGAGAGATTGCTCAGTGGTTAAGGCACTTGCCTGCAAAGCCTAATGACCTGGGTTCAATTCCCCAGTACCCACATAAAACCAGATGCATAAAGTAGCACATGCATCTAGAGTTAGTTTGCAGTGCCTGGAGACCCTGGTGCACCCATTCTCCCTTCCCCCACTCACACATTCTCCCTCTCTCTCTGTAAATAAATAAGAAAAAAAATTTAAATCAGGGGAAAGGGAAGGTGGTGGGAGGGGATTATGATTATGATATATTGTGTATATATGTATGGAAGTTGTCAGTAAAAACTCAAAAGAGGGCTGGAGACATGGCTCAGCCATTAAGGCACTTGCCTGCAAGGCCTAACAACCTGAGTTTGATTCCCTAGTACCCAGGTAAAGCCAGATGCACAAAGTGGCGTATGCATCTGGAGTTCATTTCCAGTGACTAGAGGCTTTGTTGCACCCAATTGTTTCTTTTCTATTTCACTGCTTGCAAATAAATAAATAAAAATATTTTTAAAAAAGAAATAATAGTTAAAAACATCAGCGTTGTTCTTGTAGCTCAGTGATAGAGAACATGCTCAGTATATGCAAGGCCCTGGGTTCCATCCCTAGCACCACAAAGAAAAAGAAGGGAAGGGAGGAAAGAAGGAAGGAAGGAAGGAAGGAAGGAAGAAAGGAGATGGGAAAGGAAGTGAAGGAGAGAGAATAGGGAGAAAGGGAAGCAAGGGGAAGGAGGAAAGAATAATAGGAAAAAGAGAATTAACTGGTAGCCTTTTACTTCATTTTTTAAAAAACTTTGATGGCCGGGCGTGGTGGCGCACGCCTTTAATCCCAGCACTTGGGAGGCAGAGGTAGGAGGATTGCCATGAGACTACATAGTGAATTCCAAGTCAGCCTGGACTAGAGTGAGACCCTACCTTGAAAAACCAAAAAAAAAAAAAAAAAAGCTTTGATAATGCCTATAAATATAAACAATATACCATGATCACAATCTCCTCTCAACACTGTCTCAGCAGACATGCGGGGTCTTGTACTAACTCAGACTGTCCCTGCCCTTGCAGCAGTCCTGCCTTAGCCTGCCAATTCTGGGTTATAAGCAAGTACAACCATGCCCACTAAGTATAACCTTGATGAGTGAGGAGCTGGATGAATTGCACTACCAGGAAACAGACTCAGACTTGCTGGGGCAGAGAGACAGATAGCAAGTGTGAGATGAAGAGGATGAGAGCTAAAGGCCCTGGTGAGGCAGTTGGGACAGCAAGACTGGAAGTTCCTGACCAGCCACTTTCCCCACCACACAGACCAGCAATGCCAAGACTGGTAGCTGAGGGTTTTGAATCCAGACCTTCTCAGGGGGCTGTGGAACAGAAGGTCATTGAGCTGGTCAGTAGTATGGGCATGAAGTAGCGGGCACTAATTGCCAAGTACCTGAAGGGCCGACTGGGGAAGCAGTGCCATCTCGACCCTGAGGTGAAAAATTCCTGCTGAACTGAGGAGGAGGACCGCATCATTTGCAAGGTCCATCAAGTGCTGGGCTGTCGCTAGGCTAAGATCACCAAGATGCTGCCAGGGAGGACAGACAATGCTGGGAAGAATCACTGGAACTCCATCAAAAGGAAGGTGGACACAGGAGGCTTCCTGAATGAGTCCTAAGACTGCAGGCCCCCAATCTGTTTGCTGCTGGAGCTTGAGGACAAGGACAGCCACCAGAGTCTGCAGAAGGGCAGGGAAGTCTTGTGACCATTTGGCCCCAGGCCTCTTGCCATGAAGGAGAAGAGCAGTGAGGAGGCTGTGGCAGCTGCCGCTTACAAGGAGCAGCAGTTGATCTCTGCAAAGCTGGGTAAGGTGCATACCCTGGAGTCCCTGGAGGAATTCCCTAAGCATGAAGACTCCTCATCAAAAACAAGCCTGCCCTACACGTGGGTGGTAGAAGCCTCAAATCTCCTCATCCCTGCTGTAGGCTGCAGCCTCTCCAAGGCCCTGGACTTGGTCTCATCAGACCCCTATGTGTGACCTGAGTAAATTTGAAGACAGCAGCAGTAACAGCAGCCCAGGACAACCTCAAGCATCACAGGAACCACAGCCGTAGGTAGGCACTGCTGCCCTGCCAGGCCACTGCCCTGGGGCCCAGCATGACTAAGTATCGCCTAGATGGCCACACCATCTCAGAACTGAACCATAGCACCCCGGGGCAAGTTGATCCTCATCTCCCCCATCACTGAGTTCTAGGGCTCAGGTATTGGCATACCAACTTGAGTGCTCAAGCAGCAGAAGAAGCGGCAGGTGACCCTGTCCCTTGTCATGGAGACCAGTGCCAGCCTGTAGCAGTCTCACCCCAAAGAGTATGCCTCTGAAGACCCTTCCTTCCTCTCCTTCCCAGTTTCTGAACTTCTGGAACAAACAGGACACCTTGGAGCTAGAGAACTCTCACTGACATCCACTCCAGTATGCAGCCAAAGGTATTGGTCACCATGCCTCTGCACCAGGACAAGACCCCCCTGTACCAGAAGCATACCATACCATGTTTGTAACTCCAGATCAGAAGTGCTCCATGGACAACATTCCCCACATGACAACTCCATTCAAGAATGCCCTGGACCCACCACTACCCACCACACCACCACCACAGACCACAAAAATTTTATTATATTCATAAAAAGAATACCCTGAAGAAATATGGACCACTGAAGTCTCTGCCCCTGACCCATACGTGGAGGAGGACTTGAAGGAAATACTGTGCTCAGAGGCTGGCACTGAGCTCATCAATGAGGATGATGGGAAGCTTGAGAAGCAGAAAAGGAAACCTAGGCTACAGCAGAGCCCCATCAAGAAAGTCTGAAAATCTCTGACTCTTGACATCATGGATGAAAATGGGAAGCTGATGATGTCTTCTCAAGGGTCTGTCATTGCCTTCAAACGTCCCATGGGGCTCCTCTAGCCTCACTCTTCCAGGTATCAAAGAGGACAGCAGCTTGCTCAACCGGGGCTTCCTACAGAAGGTGAGGTGAGTCATATTTCAGCCCCCGCCCCTGCCCCTATGACCAATGCCTGGATGATGGTGACCTGTGGGGGGACCAGGGACCAGCTCTTCATGCAGGAGAAAGCCCAGAAGCTCCTGGACTGCCTGAAGCCCAGCCTCTGAGCACAGTACCTCCTCCCAAGTACAGGGGCTTGGGTGGGCATGTAGGGGATTGGTTGAAAGTCACACTCAGGCTGGGCTTAGTAGTGCATGCCTTTAGTTCCATCACTTGGAGGATCATTATGAGTTTGAGGCCACCTCAGACTACATAGTGAATTCCAGGTCAGCTTGGGCTAGAGCAAGACCCTATACCTTGTAAAACAAAAACAAAAACAAAAGTCACACTCAGATGACCACCTCCAGGAAGCCCTCTGTTACCAGCCCCTCCTCAGACTTCTCAGGTGGTATCAGAAGGGCCACACTTTTCTGTCTTCAAGTCCGGCTGTGGGCAGTTCTTGTTGATAACAACAAAATCCCACTTCTGGGCCTATCTGTCCCCTTGCCAATGCTACAGGGAACGTGATCATCTTCTCCCAACCTTTGCTCAGGCCTGGCCTGGCCTCATCTGAGACCTCTGCTTAGGACAGGGGTCATGGCTGGAGTGTGGTGGCTCATTGCCTACAATCCCAACAATGGAAAGGCTGAGATAGAAGGATAGCTGTGAGTTCGAGACCAGGCTGGACTACAGAGGAGTCAGAGTACCATTTTGCCTCAAAACAAAAAACAACAGAAAAAATACAGTTTTGGGTTGAAGGTGTCAGTGGAGGCCATGAGAGGAGCCTTCGCTCTGGATTTTCAGCGTCCCTTTCCTATCTCTGTTCCTCACGAGAAACTACCTGCACTAATACCCAGCTCATTCCTAGGTGTATAAAAACTTCACTTTTGGAGGAAATATGGCTTCAGAGCTTATTTCTTCTATCTCTATAGTTTTCCTGGTTTCTTCTAATACATGAATACTTTCAGAATTTGAGGTTCTGAGAATGTAACAAAGAAGCAAACATGTCCCACTATTCTTAAAAAAATATTTTTATTTTCAAGGAAAGAGTGTGTGTACGTGCACCCAGGCCTCTTGCCACTGCAAATGAACTTCAGATGTATGTGCCACACTGTACCTTTGGCATTAAATAGGTACTGGGAAATTGAACCTGGGCCAGCAGCCTTTGTAGTAAGCACTTGTAACCACTGGGCCATCTCTCTAGACTCCATGTTTCTCACTCTTTAAAGAGCCAGCTAGAAGCTTAACTCAGCAATGAAGCACTATATATTCCCTGCTGCATAGAAATCAACCACTGGGCGGTGTATTTCTGCCAGCCCCTCCATAGGGTCTCCTTTACTCTTTACCCTAGAGAGTCCTCAAAGAAAGACTATTTCTCATGCACAAAATTTCAGAAAAATATGCTGGAGCATATTCTGGAGGATCACTAGGGCTATGAGAATTCAACTACATGTGCAGAGAAGAATGAACTAGTTCCTTTTAAACAAAACCATGAACAGAGAAAAGAACAGATATTTAATGAGGACAGAGGCTCTGGCATTCGACATGCTGATAGAAATACTTGTTTTCAGAAGTCACAAGTGGTGGCAGTGGACAGGGCCTCATCACATTTCTCTTTTTTCTTTCTTTTTTTTTTAATATTTTTACTGCTGGACAGATGACTAGCCTTTAATCCCAGCACTCCGAAGGCAGAGGTAGAAGGATCTCTGTGAGTTCAAGGCCACCCTGAGACTTCATAGTGAATTCTGTGCCAGAGCCGGACCCTATCTTGAAAAACCAAACTAAATAAATTTATTTTATTTATTTATTTGCAAGCAGAGAGAGACAGACAGAGAAACAAAGAGAGGATATGCCAGGGCCTCCAGCCATTGCAAACAAACTCCAGATGCATGATGAACTTTGTGCATCTGGCTTTACATGGGTACTGGGGAATTATCTCTGGGTCATTAGGCTTTTGCAGGTAAGTGCCTTAACCACTGAGCAATCTCTCCAGCCCTGTGCTTCTGTTCGTTGTCATATTTATTCAGTGCTCACCAAACTTACACTTTGAACTCTAGATAATAAGGAAACAATTCTTGAACTCCAGATCTGGGTGGCAAATCAGTGTCTGTGGACTCTTAGGAAGGTTGTTAGGGAACCCAATTAGATAGATTATAATAATGAAACCATAAAAGCTGCCAAATGAACACCGGGATGGTCACGACTGCACCTCAGGTGTTTTAGTATGTGGGGTGTGTGTGTGTGATGAGAAGAGTATATGCACATGTATGTGCTGAAGTGGTGTCCCATAGGCTCATCTGCACAACCCATAGAAAAACCTTGGGTATCTTCCTTCACCCTTCACCTATTTTCCCTTGAGACACAGTCCCTTTTTTTTTTTTTTTTTTTTTTCGAGGTAGGGTCTCCTCTAGCTCAGGCTGACCCGGAATTCGCTATATAATCTCAGGGTGGCCTTGAACTCATGGTGATCCTCCTACCTCTGCCTGCAGAGTGCTGGGACTAAAGGTGTATGACACCACAACTGGTAAGACACAGTCTTTTTTTAATTAATATTTTATTTATTCATTTTCAAGCAGAGAGATGAGAGTGAGAGAGAGAGAACACTAGGGCTGCCACCTTGTGTACCTGGCTTATGTGGGTCCTGGGGAATTGAACCCCGGGGCTTTAGGCACTGAAAGCAAGTGCCTTAACCGCTGAGCCATCACACCAGCCCAAGACACAGTCTTTTACTGACTCTAGAACTTGTTTTTCCATGAACTCCAGCAATCCTCTGGTCTCTGCTCTCCACAGGACTGGGTTTACAGACACTGTTTTGTTTATATGGGTACTGGAGATTTTAACTCATGCAGAATCAGGTCCCATTAGGCCCTTATGCTTGGGCAGGAAGTGCACTTAACCACTGAGCTATCTCCGGTTCCTTTTCTAGTACTTTTAAAAAATACTTTCTATGTGGGGCGTGATGGTGCACACCTTTAATCCCAGCACTCGGGAGGCAGAGGTAGGAGGATCATTGTGAGTTCAAGGCCACCCTAAGACTACATAGTGAATTCCAGGTCAGCCTGGGCTAGAGTGAGACCCTATCTCAAAAAAAAAAAGAAAGAAGAAAGAAAAAAAGAAAAAGAAAGAAAGAAAGAAAGAAAGAAAGAAAGAAGAAAGAAAAAAGAAAAAGAAATAAAGAATTTCTGATTTTTTTTTCATTTTTAATATTGCCTTAGAATTTACCTTTATCCTCAAAATTGGGTATAAAATTAATAATAAAAAAAAGAGGACCTCTAAGCTCGCAACATTAAAGCAGCCTTATTACTCACCCACCACGACTCAGGGAACTGAGCGGAAGAGGGGGCGGAAAGATTGTGAGAGCCGTGGTGGGGGAGACGGTCCGGAGGCATAGCACCCATCAGTAACAACACACTTGGGTAAGGAAGACCGAGATGAGTACTAAGATATACAGGATCCCTTGCCAC
>PVHP010030008.1:5556-22031 GCA_004024765.1 Zapus hudsonius
TGGCCTTGACTCATTTAAGAAAGTGCTCAGCATCCTTAAGCATCAGGGAAATGCAAATCAAAACCACAATGAGATATCACCTCACCCCTGTCAGAATGGCAATCATAAAGAAAACCAACAACAATCGTTGCTGGCGAGGATGTGGGGAAAAAGGAACCCTCATTCACTGCTGGTGGGATTGCAAACTTGTTCAACCACTATGGAAAGCAGTGGGGAGACTCCTAGACAGAATGGACATAGAACTACCAATGGACCCAGGTATCCCTCTCCTAGGCATCTACCCACAAGTTGCCACATCTCAATGAAGAAAATTTTGTACGACTATATTTATAGCAGCACAAATTCATAATAGCCTAGACTTGGAATCAACAAAAGTGCCCATCCATGGAGGAATGGACAGCGAAACTGTGGTATAGTTACACGATGGAATTCTACTTAGGTTAGTGTACAATGTGAAATATATATATATATATATATATATATATATATATATAATTTATTCTTTCAAATGCACAACTTGTCACATTATTTTTATTGAATAGTCATAGATTTTATATTTTCAATGGTACTTCTTTGAATTTCAAAACTGTTTTATTCACTCTACATCTACAACTCTACAATCTTGATGTTTGTATTCACTCACTTATATGTTGTTTAATGAAAAATTACCATAATATAAATAAATAAATGTCATTTTGTTGATTAACAAAAAATAACTTTTCTAGACTATGTATATGTGCATTTACATATGAAATTGTCAAAAAAGTGTGAACTAATTACAGAAAAATAAATTATATACAGGTAGCATGATGTATTTTTACAAAATGCATAGTTTACAATATATAAAAAATAGAACATAGCCAATCCATAGGTGATTCATATGTGTGCTATGCTCTCTTCACTATTCCATTTCACTTAGTAACAAGTGATTCCCTAGTCCATTGTTTGTGTTTTTATAGGCATATTTCATCATAAATGAAAAATGAGATTTGCTAAGGGCATTTTTTAAAATCTTTATTGTCCAAAATTAGATACATTGTATGAGCAAATATTGTGTTGGTATTCCCATTTGCCTCCTCCCTGTCCCCAACCCAGCATTTTTGAACATGTACTTTAATATTCATTGACCATATTCATCACCTGAAATCAGTTCTTGTCCTCCCATTCATGCTGATCCCTTGCTCTTCTCATATGGTCCTATTTCTACCTTGATATGTGTGTTTGTGTGTGTGTGTGTGTGTGTGTGTGTGTGTGTGTGTGTGTTTGTGTATGTACTGATGAGTTTAATTCGGGTTACTTATAGGATTATATGTAAGCAATGATTTGCAGTTACATGTTTCACATAGTAGTGATTAGACCACTGCAGAAAATATCTTCTCTTGGAAACATTAATTATGGATTCTCTTTATAAACAAATTGCCACTTACAAAGTGATATACAACATGCTGAACACTTAATAATCTGCAGGCTTTGTGCAGGTTATCACAGGTAATTAGAATTTAAGGATGAAATGGCCATGTCATTTCTGAAAGACAGAGTTCAAAAATACAAACCCATTTCTCTTGATGTTATATACTCCCCATTTAAAAAATAAATTTATAAGTATATTTATTTGCATTGTGTGTGAGAGAGAGTGTGTGTGTGTTTATGGACATGAGGAACTTTTACTACTGTAAACAAATATTGATGCATTTACTAGTTTGTGAAATATATTAATTAATTAGATTAAATAATTAATTATTTAGAGATAGAGTGAGAGAGAGAAAGAGACAGATAGAGAATGGGTGTTCCAGGGCCTCCAGCCACTGCAACTGAACTCCAGATACATGTGTCACGTTGTGCTTCTGGCTTTTATGGGTACTGGGGAATCAAATTTGGGGCCTTCTGCTTTGCAGGCAAACACTTTAACCACTAAGTCATCTCCTCGGGGAACATGCATTATTTTTGTGCCCAGATTTACTTGGGTATTGCAGAATCAAAGCAAGCAATTTTAGCTATTGAGTGGAGCTCTGACCTCCCTCACCATTTCTTTGATTTTCTTTGATTTTTGGAATTGCCCCCTTTTATGTTTGAGGTTTAATCTAATTTAATGATAAATACTATCTGCTAACTTGATAAAAAGAATGATAGCAATTATATTCACATTATTTAAGTGTTGTTCATTTTCATCTTATGACATTGCTTGACGAGTTGCATGTACAGTGATGAGTCTTCACAAAATTTCTGAATCTGGGTTTTAAAAATAGTAATAATCCTGGCAATCATGCATGTTATTTTTATAGAAATACATAGAATTCTATTCTATGTGGGTGAGTGAATGTATTAATTTAGTCTTGAAATCAGATACTGCCACTTTTCCAACAACAATGTGTAAAGGCATTTTTCCAATCAGAAAATTTTTCAGTATCCTTAATGGCATTTCAAACTTCTGTTTCTACCCATTTTTGTGTGTTTTGTTGAATAACACAGCCAATTGAATTTGTCTTATCTGATCATTTTCAGTAAATTCCATGGAGAATATCCTAACTTTAAGTTGAAAAGAATTTCATACATATTATCCATCACAGTATATGTTCCATAATGAATTTCTGGATTTATTCCATCATTCTAGATGTGACTCATTTGATGCACACATATATTCCACACAACTGTTATTTATCATCTGTTCTGTGACTTCTCCTTTTGGTAAATGAACAGTGCAATATATGATGAATGTTTATTCTTCATTTTAACTCAGTGAAATATAGTTGTGCACTTATTGTGCTGCATTCATTGTATAAAATTATTTTAGCTATTTAGCTGATGACATTTTTCTAAGGAGGTTTTTTTTCAGTATTGCTAAGGATACATATAATTGTTATGTGCATATCTGTTCTTGGAGGAAGAGATTTAGGAATTTAGAGAGGAAGTGGATTTTCAGAGACAGCTGAAAATTACAAGCAAATTTCAAATTACTTAGGCATGCTTAGCTAAAAATGAACCAAAACAGCTCTTATGGGGCCTAAACTTGTCTCAAGACTAAAGGGGAAAAGACAATAATAAATGAATTTAGCTGCTTTTTTTCTTGTCCAAAACAACGGATCAGGGATGGGGAGGGGGGGAATTGGGGAAGTCGGGATAACAACGCATGGTTTGCCCACTAAATAATGTAACTCATTATGGACAATAAATATTAAATTAAAAAAAAATAAAGGTCATCTCATAATAATAAATTTACTTAGGTACATTCAATCTCAAATATTCATCTTGAGTTTGCAACTATACAAATAGATTTTTCCTAGAAGCCTTGCTGACCTCAAATATATGAGATTCCTACTTCCAGTTCCTGACTGCAGAAACCACATGGCACAACCAAATATATATATATATATATATATATATATATATATATATATATATATATATTTGCTTTTTCATTTTTTATCTTTATTTATTTGTGAGCAGAACAGACACATCAAAAGACAGAGAGAGAATAGGTGTACCAGGGCCTCAAGCCACTACAAATGAAATTTAGATGCATGAACCACTTTCTGTATCTGGCTTTATGTGGGTACTGGGGAAATTAAAATTCATTCCTTAGGTTTTACAGGTTAACAGCAGAGACATCTCTCCAGCTATTTATTATTATTATTATTATTTTAATACATTGGAACTCTGTATGTACAAGTCATGTATTGGTGTGGCTGTTTCCCTTCTCTCTGCCTTCATTCTACTGAGGGCCCTCCTCCTTACAATTGCCAGATTGGAATGGGGGAGGGGCTATGAGTTGTTTGAGCAGCAGACAGTTAATGGGGGGAGAGGGCAATGCCTCTGGATATTCCCCCTCCGTGGCTGTTACAGTTTTTCCCATAAGTTCCTCAATCCATTGCTATACTGGGTGAGCTTTAAGTCTACTTCAGTGGTCTAGAAGCTCTTAGCAGTTTCTAGATTTATGTTTGGAACATTTTGAGTATCCTCGGTGCCTGACTTTATCACTCTGGCTCAGGGCCCCCCATGGAAGCAGCACTCTTGCTCATATCTCCATGTACTCTTTGGTATCACCTAAGCCCTAGGTGATTTGTTAGGGGTGGTTCATCTCTTCTCAGGGAGTTAGTTATCATTTCAGGTATTGTTAATGTAATTGAGTTGTCCATAGTTCTCACTGTCTTCTGAGAAATAACAGATTATCAAATGGATAGTGAGAACAGCAGAGGGTAAAAGGAATAAGCATAGTTAATTGGGTGATTTTAAAATAGGTGGAACCTCTCTTTAGGCTTATTTAGTGGAAGCTTTTGGATTCTTGGTTCATAAGAATTTGCCATGGATCCCAGTTCCAGCTAAGGACTTCCATGCCACTGACCAATCTCTTAAACCAATTAAGAGAGTCACTATTGCACAGGTAAGTTCTTCTTGCCGTGCTATTTTCTTTATAGCAATACCCCCACACTTTCTCCCAACATTGTTGGCCAATTTCCCCTAGCAGTTCATGTAGCCCTTTCCAGCACTAACAAGATAAATATCTGGGAACTGGCTTCCTTCCAGATTCAAGCCAGGGCTCTCCATGTTGTCGTGCCCTCATCAAGAGAGCCTTATCTTTTCCTTACAGGCACTAATCAATTGCTTTGACAGAGTCTGTCTTCTTTTGGGGTCCTCTATAGGTCTTTTATCAACAGCTCAATGTGGGTAGTAACCAATTTCTGGTACTGAGAGTTATAAGCCAAAGCCAACTGTATCAGGCTTAGGCTTCATCCCACCTTTTCAGGGCCTTCCTTACCAGATGACGGGCTCATATTCCTTTGGAGGGTAATGTCCAAGAGTAATGATTCTATAATACCAATTTACTTTGGATTTAATTTTGTGTATATCTTCCCCCCTCCTCCCCTCCAATTCCCTCCTCCCAAGCCCTTCCATCTCTATCATCTGTCTCTAGATCTACAAGCCAGTTTTTTTTTTCTGATCATGATTAGAAAAAGGAGATGATGGAGAGTATGTGGTAATTGTCTTTCTGTTATTATGTGAATTTCCTAAGTATGATCTGTTCCAAGTCCATCCACTTTCCTACAAATTTCATCATGTCATTTTTTTCTTTACTGCTGAGAAGAATTCCATTGTGTATATGCACCACAACGTTGATATCCATTTGCCTAGTGATGGACATCTTGGTTAATTCCAATTCTTACTTCTTATGAATTGAGCAGGTATAAACTTGTTTGAGCAAATGTCTCTGTATTGAAGAGAGGAGATGACCTTCCGGGTAGTTGACCAGTAGAGGGAAAGAAGGGTCAGTTGGTAACTCAATTTTCATCTTTTCCTGGAGCCGCCACACTGATTTCTGTAGTGGTTGTACCAGTTTACACTGCCATCAGCAGTGAATGAGGGTTCCTTAGCCCCTCCCCCGCATCCCCACAGCATCTATCCTTAGTAGATGTTTTAGTGATTGGCATTCTAGCTGGAGTAAGGCGGTATCTCATTTTTATGTTGATCTGCATTTCTCTGATGAATAAGGACATTGAGCATTTTCTTAAAAGAGTATGAGTCCTTTGAATTTCCTACTTTCTGAATTCCCTGGTCACTGTCCCATGTTTTGAGTGGATTGTTTGATTATTTTAAATTATTTTTTTGATTTCTTTGTAGATACTGGCCATACTTTTTTTTTTTTCAGCTATCCCTGAAAATGCATGGTAGACACTGATATCTCCAGTACATCCTTAGCTCTGAAGTTTAGTTTTTGCATCCATGGATCACATCATTCTGAGCAGAAGGCTGTTTTATGACCATTTTGATAAACACCTCAAAGGATAGGAAGGGCACCTATCTCAGTCTGTCCCAGTTTATCTACTGCTACACTTTTCTTCCCCTCACCAGCAATTTCATGAAAAAGTCCCTTATTTTTTCTAGTCTCCTTTTGTTTCATTGTCTGTGAAGCCACTCAAACCATAGTCTCTTGCTCACATAAATCATAAAGTGATTTTTTATTCTCTTATAACCCATGTAATGCTTAATGTTTGACATATAGTACACTTTTTCCCTCAAGATTCCTTCCAATCACTTCTCTGTCATCAAAGACAATATTGAAACACACGTCTAATGATGACTGTGGACGTGGTTATTTTGGATATTAAGATATGGCCCTGAGAAGTGTAGATGCTCATTTATCAGAGTTGTGATATGAGTGACTCATTAAATGTTGCTGAGTTCATTTGATTCCTTGAATGATTTATTTTCTCCCTCAATACTGTTTTACCTCTCCTATGTCACTCATATACAACTTCCTCAAGACATTTACAACTATTTTTTAATACATACAAAAGAATTGGCTGGAATTCCAATTCAAATTTTATTGAATTAATTAGATAAACTTAGTTAAATTTTTAAATTATTGACTCTACTGCACAATGATCATGGTATCTATCTCAATTTAATCACATATTTTGCTTTTCCTTCATTAGTGTTTTTGATGTTTTCTCTATGTATTACTTGCAAATATATACATTTACTCTATAATTCTGTTATAAATACACTATAATTTTTTTTGAATTTGAATTAATTGTTAATGACAGATTACTCTCACTTATTATAGGCTGATAGGTTTTTTGTTGTTTCTATCAAATTCAACAAGTTCTGCACAGTGTAGTACAAAAATATGTTTATTGCAGAGTCCATGAGACATTTTCATGAGGTGTCAGTAGACAGTGCCCAGAAATATGTTATAGAGGGAAATCTCTTACAATGTAATTGCAGACAATGGATGGAGAGATCACTGGGCTACATGGTTAGGCACACTTAGTTATGAAATTATAATATGTCCTAAATTTTAAGTTACAGCGTTTCTATAAAACATTTTCCTATTCAGTGGATTGACAGGTTCTTTTAGATTAACATGGTTTCTGATTGTGTTGACATTCCTGTTCTAGCACATGTTTCCTGGGGATGTCTGAACATGTGTGTTTAGATGCATGTAAAGGTCTCAGGTCTCCTTTAAGTGTCATTCTGAATCTATATCTATTTTTTTTGAGGCAGAATTTCTCACTCTTCCTGAAATTCCACATTTGGCTAGATTAGCTATCAAACCAGCCCAATTTATCTTCCTGTCTCTTCCTCATAAACGCTGAAATTAAAGGCAGTCTTTACTAAGTGCTGAGGATATGAACTCAGAAAATTGTGCTTTTACAGAAAGCACTCAATGCCCTGACCCATTTCTCCAGCCATCAGCGATTTTTCAAGGAACAGATCAATCGCATATCTTTTGTTTCCAAAAGTCCTTAACAACAATTGTGGAGATTTGCACAGTGCTCTGAAATCCTGGAAAATAGTAGGTGATAGAATCATGACATCTCATAGATTTTTATTGGTACCATGAGATATGTTCTAGAATAATTCATATATTTGATCTAGATGAAATAATGGGAGAAGGCCACAGTTATTCATTCTAAAAGTACATGAATCCAAAAATACTGAGACACAAAATCCAATTCTGCCATGGGTAATACCTAAAGAATCAAACATGGATAAAACCACCAATTATAAATCTAATAATCAATCTAAATAAGTATTAAGGTCACATGTGATGGCTTATGTCTTTAATTGCAACACTTAAGAGGTAGAAGATTGACTTTGAGTTCAAAGCCAGCCTCAAACTACATAGGGAATTCCAAGTCAGCTTGGGATAGAGTGAGATCCTACGTCAAAAAAACTGCGAAAGTCTGAAAACTTATATAGATAGATCAATAGATAGATAGATAGACATAGATATAAATATAGATATAGATATAGATAGATATAGATATAGATGGCATACATAAATATATATAAACAAATCTTTATGTACTGGAAGCTATCCTGAATGACACACTGAATTCTTTTCTCAGATAAAATATTTTATTCATTATATTAAATGTGGCCATAACTAAGTACCATACAAGGAGCATATTAAGGAAGGAAAGATGTATTTTAGCTCAGTGATCCCAATGGGATATCCATCCTGATAGGGAATCAGGGAGTGCATGGCATTAAGATGAGGAAGCTCTTGTTTATGTGCTTGTATGGTGAAGAAATTCAGAAATAGAATTTAAACAGGAAATGTAGTAGAGCAATCAAAATACATACCCAAGGTCCAGTGACCTACTGCCTTGGTCAAAACTCTACCTCCTAAAAGTACCAACACTTTCTGAAACAATTCTAACAGTTGAGTGACCAAATATCCAAATATTGGATCCTATAAGGGTCGGTTTGGATCTTATAGGAAGGACATTCCACATTAAAACTACACCAGTACCTTTTGGGAAATATAATGAGAAACAACTCATATGATAATGAATGGAAATAATATCATGGCTACAAAAATGTGTTAATAGTAAATACTATTTTATGGCCTATATTCTTAAAAATAATACACATAAACAAAATATATAATTTTTAAATTACATTTTAAATATTCAGGTGCTTTCAGAGTATTTCCCTAATAATCCTGTCTTCTTTTAGAAGATGGTTTTTTTGAGGCTGTGTCAGCCCGATACATTTTACACCTTAAATAATTAGTAGCACATTTAGAAGTTGTTGAAACATTTTAAAATAATTTCATATCTTCTAATAATTTTATATATGACTAAATATATGCAATATACAATATAGCATTAATATAATGAAAATAAGTTGATATCATGAGATAATTTTATGACAGATTATTTTACATGAAAAAATTATGCTTGTTTGTTAGAAAATTAAAAGAAAATTGTTTTTTTTGGTTTTTCGAGGTAGGGTCTCACTCTAGTCCAGGCTGACCTGGAATTCACTATGTAGTCTCAGGGTGGCCTTGAACTCATGGTGATCCTCCTACATTTGCCTCCATGTGCTGGGATTAAAGGTGTGCGCCACCACGCCTGGCAAAAGAAAAAAAATATTGAACAGAAAAGTCATGATTTTTTTTATTAAAATGTTTTTCTATAGGACTTGGAAGATGGATCCAGGGAGAAAGCTTTTGCTGCTCAAGTCTGAGTTCCCAAGTGTAATCCATAAACCCAACATTAAAATGAATAAATAAATAAAGTCATTGCCAACTTCTGCAATCCCAGCATTCCGTTGAGGAGATAAGAAGGAGAAACAGAATTCCCTGGGAGCTCAAGGTGATTATAGCAAAGAAGTAAAAACACAACATAATATGAAGAAACCCTGCCTTAAGTGAGGTGGAAAACCAGGGCCTAAAGTGGAAGTCATCCTCTCACCTCCACGCCTGGACTCCCACATAAGAAAACCCACTCACAAGCAAGCATAGTCATCTACTCAAAAATTTTTCTGTAGAATAACAGTTTATTTTTTCCGTTTAATGAATAAATGACTTTTTTGTATAGATTTGGGTCTATCTCCTTTTTTAAAACAAAGTTTGTATGAGAGTAGAAAGTCACTCTTGTACTAAAATGATTGTTCCTATACAAAGAGATTCTGCACTGCAAGGTATGGGTGTCAAAAATCATATTATGTATAATATATATATATATATATTTCAGTAATCATATATATTAATATATAAACATTGTTAAACTAAGTGCACATACTTTCAGCTTCTACTTTTAATTCAAAATTAATAATAAAATTACTGTAGCATAACCATATTTTATAATAGTATTCAGATTCTTCCATTGATGTCTTTTTTTCAAAAGTTACTCTTCAGTTGCAAATATATACTTATTTATATTTAAATATTTATTATAACTTATGGATATCCTTTAAGCTACTGATTAGGGTATCAGGATGTATAAGTCATATCAGGATTTATTAGTCAGGTTTCCGTAGAGGAACAGAACTGATAGAATGAGTTGAATTAAAAGTGGAGTTTACTGAATTTGCTTACTGGAATCCAAAAAAAGCAGAAGATAAGCCAGAGAGTCAAGGAACCCAGTAGCTGCTCAGCCCACATAGCTTTGGATGCCTCAGCAGTCCCAGTCCAGCCCTGGCCCCTGAAGGCTTCCTGAAGAGCCTCTGGACTTCAGTCATCATTGGAAAGCTGAGAAAACTTAGTTCCAATGCCAACAAAGGAAAGCAGAACAGAATATATGTCCAAACAGGAGTAGATGCTCACCAGCCATCAGCAGAGGCAGGCAGGTGGGAGAAATGGGCTTTCCTCTCAGGTCTTCCTTGCATAATAATTCTTCTTTGCACCCCCCACCACCAGGAGGACGAAATTCCTTCAGTCAGTCTCACCCAAAAGTAAAGTCTGTGGATTCCTAATCAGTTCTAGTTGCTAACAGAACTTAACCATTACAGATATTATTTCTTAAATTTAGGTATTAAATTTCCATTGATATTAATATTTAAACAATACAAAAATGTGTATATAAATTCACAACTATGGTTATATATGTGCATATATTGTGTATATGTGTTACATGTCTTTTTCTATGTGCTTGTGTGAATGTGTCTTTAAACTTTTCATTTAAAATATTTTTTTAACTTCAAATTTAGGACAGTTTGTTTTGAATACTACCACCTCTTCTAATAATTAAAAAATCACAAGTAATAAAAAATTTCAATGTTCTAATGACAGGAAAACATGAAACTGACTTATCAGTCATTTCACTTTTCTCAATGACATTTTTTTCTCTCTGCTGATAAAAAATATCCTTGGTTCCAGCATTAAAGAACAAATTTTATTTATAGCCAAGAAGGCTTGAAATTCTTCATTTTAAATCTTTGCTGAACTTTAGGAAAACCTTTAAAACTCAATTACATTTATACCAGGCTTTTCCCCCAGCCTTCTGAGTCCAGAAATCTAATGCTCAGGGGAATGCAACCAGACTTGAAAATCTAGCAGACCATTTTAAAGTTTTACATAACAGCTATTTCCAAACTTTGCTAGCCAAAAAAGTACTTAAAATTCTCCTTTTTTTAAGTAAAAATGAGTGATATTTAAGTGAAAAATGCATGTTTATTTCTCCACACAAAATGCATTTTCTGTTGGGATAAATTGTTAGTTCAAAAAAAAAAAAAACAGGATTCATTATTACAATAGCCACATATGTAATGGTGGATAATGCTTTCAATTTGACAGAATTAATAATTACCTAAGAGTGGACAAACCTCTGAGCGCATCTGTGAGAAGCAATGCATGCCCTGTCAACAACACTCTTTTAGGTTGGTGTCCCATTCATTTCTCTCTGCTTCCGAATCCCTTATGCTATGTGACAAGCTGAGTGCCACTCCTGCAATAACTTCCCACCATCATGGACTGTAACCTGAGACTAAACCAACACAAACCTGCCTTCCTTGTTAGAAATATATAATTTACTTATTTTAGAGCAGAGAGAAGATAGAGAGACAGAAAGAGAATGATCATGCTAATGCCTCCAGTTACTGCAAATGCTGGCTTTATGTGAGTGCTTGGATATTGACTCTGAGTTGTTAGGCTTTGCAAGCTCCTGTGTAAACTGCTCCAATCATCTCCCCAGCCCTCAACCTCCATTTTTTTTTTTTTTGGAAATAGGGTCTCATTCTATCCCAGGCTGACATGGAATTCACTATGTCCTGTCAGGCTGACCTTGAACTCATAGAGATTCTCCTACCTCTGCCTCCTAAATGCTGGGATTAAGTGTGTGTGCACCATTTGAACCTGTATTCTTATACTTGCTTTTCTCAGATGTTGCTGTGATAAATCTGTCCATTTGAGTTTTAGTAAAATTTTGGAACTGACTTTGAGAAATAGTGGAAGATTTTGGAATTTTGGGAAGGACAAGCCAAAAAACATTATAAGCAAACCTGGAGGGAACTGGAAGCCTTGAATGTAGAAAGTAGAGGACTAACTCATGAGCTTTCACAGAGGATCAATGATGTAGGAACTGGGCTAGAGGACATTCATGCTATATTCTGCCAAACATGATAGCTTTTTTGTGGGGGCGTGGCATGTTTCAAGTACCAGCATGAGGCAGAATTGACTTTTTTTTTTCAAAGCAAATCTCAAAACGGAATGCTCTTCTGGCCCCGCCACAGTAATTATGGCTTATAACCTGGGTCTACTGGTTACTCAGATCCACTGAGGGCAGCAAATGGAGAAAAACTAGATAACATATGGAGTTAGGTGAGGAAAGAAGTTTAAAGTTGAAGACTAGGCAGTCACTGAAAAAACAAAAATAATGTACTTGTTGAAGAGATTCGGTGGATTAAAGAAACAACCTGTGCTCTGTGCTGGCACAATAGGAAGGGTGCTCTGAGGATAAGACCTCATCTTTCAAAAGTGTGTCTACTTGATAGAATTGACAGTAACCTATGAGATAAAAGTCTGGGCATGCCTGTGAAAGTCTCTATATTAGGTTGATGTGGGAATACCCATCCTCAGGATGGTTACATCATTCCATATACTGGTGGATCAGAATGAAAAATTGAAAATGAATTGAGCTTCATGGTTCATTCCTTTCTTTCTTCTTGATATTAAAAATTGCCTCCAAATCCTGCCACCATTACTCTCCTGCCCAAATGGACTATAATTTTGGCATAATATACCAAAATGAAGACTTTGTTCCTTTAATTTCTTTTATTATGGTATTTTTTCACAGCAAAGGAAATATGACTTTGATTCATGGGATTGAAATATTTAATTAATTCATGTTTCACAGGGTGTTATATCAATGTGTGATGACCTTGAGTTTAGCATATGGAGTACAGAATGAACTTAAATTCTCATCATCCACTAATTCATAACTACTCAGGAAATAAGCATATGCTACCACACCTAGCTCTCAGATTGTTTGTATACCAGTCAATCTTAAAAGTACAAAGGAAAACTAGCTTATACTAAACTCAGAAGGTTTGTGCAAATTGAATTTCACAGAACTATCCTAGAGTTAAGGATAAACATTTGTGTTGAAAGATGTAAATAAAGGTTTAAATAAAAATGAATTTCTTTTTCCAGGTCATTATTTTTCAGTGATTAAATGAATTTACTAACTTATTACAATGTCAACATTAAGGACTATATCCAGAAAATGTTTAATATGTGTATTTATACAAAATTCACATATGGAGACAGTTAATGTATATATGACTATAATTTTTATTTTAATTTATCATGCTTATTAATGTTCTATGGTTTTATAAATTTTACTCTGATTTCTAGAATAATTTAGGTTAATACATTTACCCAAGCACATTAGCGTGAATGGCAATCAGCATCTGAAAGTGTGCTTTAAACAGTATTATATAAATAGTTTTGCCAACACTTTGTACTGATTTTTGAGACACATTTGTGGCTTTTGCATATGCAGGGAGTAATCCCTTTGCTTATTCATGAGGAAAAGTTTCAGTTAGCTTGAAGATAATATTTTACTCAAAGTTTTCAACTGGAGTGTGAGGGTTCTCTTTTAGGCACATGTCAAATTGCTTGCATTTTTAACACGATGCCATTACCTTGACTATTTATGTATAAATATATGGATATACTTCCAATGAGCAATCAATCATATTAACTGTACACTACCTCTAGAGATTCACATCAAGGTTGCTTTTCAAGTGCTATTAAGCGCTGTGTAAAAATCACCACATTACATACATAGCAAAAATGTGTTTTAAGGTTCTCTGTCATTTGTCCTCAGGCACAATTTTGGTGTTTGTGTGGGTGGGAAAACACTAAAAGTATATATTTGAAAATACTTTCCAGACATCAGTAGTAAACATGAACTATATCAGGTGGAAATTATTCAATTAATGGTACTTAAACATTATGACCTATAATGCAGCTAATATTTGTTTGATGTTGAAGGTTTTAACACATCTAACTGGATTTATTTTTATTGAAGATGATAAATTAACATCATGCATTTATCTATTTATAACTAGTTCATTTATCTTGCTATCAACCTAAAATATCTAAGAATAGAAAAAAATTAACCGAGTTCATATTAATGGTAAGTTCCTTTTTTTCAGTTTGACAAAAAATTTCTAGTTATTATTCCTCCAAAGGCTAATTTTTACATATATGTGAAAATCACTTTAGGGTAAATTCAGAGAGGTTTAATTTTATATACATTTATTACTATAAATTTTAACTTTGAATTAACTTTCACCACCAGAAGTCTATGCATCTGGCCTGTACAATCCTGAGGCCTTGCTGAGTTCTACTTCTCTTTATTGTGCAATCAGTAATAGATGTTGCAACAAAAAAATTTCATGAACTGTGCTAATGCATAGAGTATACAAAATGCTGTCATTGTGTAATACTTTGTTGTTCTGTAGTAATTCTCAAAGCAATGATTCCTTTTTTCAAATTGTCTTGGTGGCAGTACATAAGACTTTTATAATGAATTTAGTGAATAAAGATTTTATTTCAATTGATTCTTTTTCACTTTTCAAATCAAAAATATTTATGAAGTTCTCTTAAATAGGTGTCCATTCATTGATTTACTACTTCTATATTTCCCTCTCCTAAATTTATTGTTCAGAGTACACACTAATTTATGTATTTTGTAAACTTACAAAATGAAATGTAAAATTGGATTTTGAAGAAAATCCAATTTTAGTATTACCATACAAGCTTCTATTTATACTGTGGTGTGCAGTATAGTTTGCATCTAAGAGAATGAATATAATATATATATATATGCTAAATATCACAGCATTATTTCTCCACATAAATGACAGAGGACAGAGTGAGTTTTGCTAGATGAATATATTTTCTCTCTGTGTAAATTTATAACAGGTATGTGTAGCAATTTCATTGCTCATGAGAATATATTATCCCCCAATAATCTCCAAAAGTTGTTCAGTCTAAATGCAAGTTCATATGAGTAGAAGGATCTGAAAAGCCATTGCTGTTTATAGTAACACCTACACTTTGCACATTATTTCTTCAGACTCTTAAATGAAAAACTCCGAAAAAAATTACATAATGAATTTTTCAGCATTATTAAAAGGAATTTTTAGAAGCCCTGAGTATTTTGGAACTCAGAAATATGATTTTCTTTCACTTTAACAGGTTTATTTATTTTATTTGCTGGCAGAGAGAGATAGAATAGAGGAAAAATAGAGAAAACATGTGAACCAGGACCTTTAGCCAATATAAATGGATGGCACTGTATTATATTATTTATTATTATATTATATAATGTTATGTTATAGTATGTAGCCAATACATTCTCCACTTTGTGATTCATATGGGGACTGGGGAATCAAACCAAGGTCATTACATTTTGCAGGCAAGCCCCTTAGCTGGTGAGCCATTGCTCCAGCCCACAAATATGTTTTTCTAAGGCAGTTATATTTTACTAGATAAAATATATGATTTAAAAATATTTTATACATTTATTTGAGAGATTTGTGAAAAAAGAGAAAGAGCCAGCCAATAAAAGAGAAACTTTGCATTCTAAGGCCTCCAGCCCTAGCAGACGGACTCCAGACACATGCACCACCTTGTGTATCTGGATTTATGTGGGTACTGGGGAATCAAACTCATGTCCTGTAGCTTTTCAGGCAAATGCCTTAATCATCAAGCCATCTCCCCAGCCCCATATGATGATTTTTGAAGAATCATTTACATATTTTAAGTTCATTAAAAACACTTTCTATTGTTTTATATTATTTATTTGCTTGGTATATTAAATGAATTAAGTGAAATAAGAGTGAATTAAGACATAGTAATTACAATATAATATATAAACAAATATATTACATATGAATTATGCAACTTTACTGATTCGTATAATATGGCTAAATTCACATATTTTATTTTAAAAATAAGTAATTTGAATTTTCAATGATCATTTATGTAAGGTGATAATTAATTAAACTATATCCCAGAACCCAGTGGAACAGCTATGAATTATAATGCATGCATGAAACACCAGTACTATGAGGAGAGGAAATAGGAAATACTCTGGGGATCTCTGGTTAGCCAGCCTGATCCCCAAAAGAAGCACTAGGGGAACAAGAAGCATGGAGAACAATGACAGAGGAAAGCAGTGGCTTTTCTCCTGTGACTTCTGCCCTTGTGTACAGGAGACCCCTACATCTACTTACCAATCTACCTAACAAATTAGGGCTTTGGGGATGGCTCAAAGGGTAATGAACTGAAATGCAATCAGGAGTACCTGAGTTGGAATCCCCAGATTGTGATGCATGCCAGTAATCCTAGTTCTGGAATGGAATAAGAGAATATCTGGGTTTTGTAGTCAGCAACATGCTGATGGGATGAACCACTAATCCAAGCACAGTTATGGAAGGAAAAGATTTATTCAATTTACAGATCCAAGGTAAGTTTCATAAGGGTTAAAGAGGCTGGCCTCCATTCACAGGTCCAAACAGAGAGAACCAATCACCAACACCACACCCATAACACACACACACACACACACACACACACACACACACACACACACACACACACACACACACACGGAAATAGCCAGGGGGATGCAGAGAATAGATTTCCTTCCCTGTCATGGTTTGATCCAGGTATCACCCATAAACAAATGAATGTGTTCTGGGTAATTGATCCTCAGCTGATGGCAGTTTGGATT
>PVHP010030009.1:0-21977 GCA_004024765.1 Zapus hudsonius
GGGGAATTGAACCCAGGGCCTTAGGCACTGGAGGCAAGTGCCTTAACCGCTGAGCCATCTCTCCAGCCCCTGTCAAAGCTCTTGAATGCCCTCCCCAGGCCTGAGGCAAAACCCTGTTGCTGAAGAAACCACAGAATGCCATGGATCAGCATCAAGAGACCCTCCGAGGACTGGAATGGTAACCAGCCCCCAGATGGTAGTTAGTGTAGTGCTGGAAGGCACTGCATAAGCTGCCAGGGGAAGCAGATCAACGACAGCTGGAGCAAACAGAGACCACTGGCATGAAACAGTCTGCTATCATGAGTAGGCTCACCACACCTCCTACTGGGAAAGAATAGCGAACCAAGAAAGGAACACTTGTGCAATGGAGGAACCTGGGCCTGGGGGAGGTAATCAACAGCTTTTAAATTCAGCCAAATATTCCACTTAGTGAGGGGGAGCCCTTAACTGGAACTGGCGACTTAGGGCGATATGCACTGGAACCCAGACTCGGGCTCCCAAGAAAAGATGCACTATGGGAGCGATTGACAGAGAGGCTACTAAAATAGAATCTAGGTAATCCAGAATTGTGTATATCTGTTAACCTATACTGATCTCACTCTCTGCTGGAGACTGTATTTGTATCTTTCAGAATGCAGCGAGAGAGCTGTGGCCCATCTAACCATACCAACCAACCGCAGGCTGATAGCTGAGATCCTGGCAAGAGATGAGCCACCACAGTCATATCGTGGAGGATCCATATGGAACCTGGCAGAGAATGATGGGATGAACAAGGGACCCACAGCCACAACCATTCAATCAACACAGGATAAGCCAGTGAGACAGAAACCAACAATTTCCTACACAAAGACCCCTAAGTTCTCAGCATTAAAGCAGCCTTAATACTCACCCACCACGACTCAGGGAACTGAGAGGAAGAGGGGGCAGAAAGATTGTGAGAGCCTTGGTGGGGGAGAATATCCAGAGGCATGATGCCCCTAAGTAACAACATACCAGGGCCAGGAGAACCGGGCAGACGACTAGGCTATCCATGATCTCCTGCCCCAAGGACTGATCCAGATGGCCCATGGAGGATACCCAGGTGATTGGGGATGGGGAAGAGTATTGAGGAACTGGGGATAACAACTCATTGTTTGCCCATTAAATAATGTAACTCATTATGGACAATAATATATATATATATATATATATTTATTTATTTAATTAATTTAATTTATTTGAGAGAGAAAGAGGCAGAGAGAGTGATCCAGACACATGGACCACCTTGTACATCTGGTTTTATGTGGGTCCTGAGGAATCGAATTTGGGTCCTTTTGCTTTGCAGGCAAACAGTTTAACCAATAAGCCATCTCTCCAGCCCCCCAAAATATATATTTAAAAAAATATATATATTTTGCTGTTTTTTTGAGGTAGGGTCTCACTCTATCCCAGGCTGAACTTGGAATTCACTATGTAGTCTCAGGGTGGTCTTGATCTCACAGTGATCCTCCTGCCTCTGCCTCCCAAGTGCTGGGATTAAAGGCGTGCGCCACCACACCCTGCAAACATTTTTTTAAAAATAGGATGAAACAGGGAATGGTGGCACAAGTCTTTAATCTCAGTATAGAAGACTCAGGAGAAAGCTAGCTTCTTTTCTACAGTTGCAGTTAGGGACAGGAGCCCAAAGAGAACCAGAAGATGCCACCCTGCCTTAGCAGGAATGCAGCTGGTGTCTGATCCAAATTTATCCACAACACCTGCAGTATCTCAGCTACCCACAGTCTAGCACACTACGTAGGTGGGCTGGCCTCTGGGGTTAGGTTTTTGCAGGCAAGCGTCTTAAACATTGAGCCATCTCTCCAGTTTTCTGTTTCTGCTGTATCTCTCTACATGGGTCTTATCCCACGTGCTTATGGCTCTGCTCCAGCCTCTTTCCAGAAAGACTTCCCTCTCAAATGAGCCTCAAGAACTATGCTGTGCCTTCCACATGAGTGCGTGTTACCTACTTTCCACGTGCTTGTGACTGCTCCAGCCTTCCTCCTAGATCCAATTTTCCTCAATTCAGCCCCTAGATGGCTAGCCAACAGGATGAGCTCATTTGCCCAGCAGGTAACCACCACCTGATCATTGCCTGTGTTATCTGGCTGTAGGGGATCTTGCCACCCCCATTCCCAACAGAATTTGGAGCAATTTATGAAGTGGAAGAAAATAAAGCAGAAATCCCTTATTTCTGGGAACTGTATGGTTAACTGAGAAATTGAGAAACGGCACGGTTGACTGAGAACGGGCAAGGGGTTCTGAGAGCTGGGAGATCAGCCAGAAAACATTGTGGCCAGCTGGAAGCAGTAATAAGTGATTCCTCTACAATAGCTGGCTGGGTAGCTCACCTTGTTCCCTAATTCATCAGAGTTCTTGGTTGCTGAGAAGCTTTCCGTAGACAATCAATCAGCCTAGGACACTTTTAATTACAGGTAGTAAGCCCCAACATATTTAAACCCCCTGAATAGAGCCTTCATTTGAATTTCCCACTTGTGGGGGCTCCCGTCCATGTCCATATCAATGGATGCTTTCTTGCTTGTTTGATGTTTCTGCCTTTACTGTATCTATGAATCCTATTAATATTATCTATTACCTACATTCTTCTACTGGCTTTGTAAATGCCTCATGGCCCAGAAAAGTTGAGTTTTCACTCCTTCCCGTGTAAGAACTTGCTCCGGCAGAGCTCACTGAGAGCAGAGCTGCTAAAGCATTTGAGACAAGAGCAGTGATTTCCCCACCTGCCTGATGTTTCATCCATGTATTTGAAAAGTGCCCTGTTTTATAAGTGGGTTTTTTTTTTCCCTGAGGTAGAGTCTCACTCTAGCCCATATTGATATGTAACTCACTCTGTGGCCCAGGCTGGCCTCGAATTTACAGTGATCCTCCTACCTCTGTTCCCAAGTGCTGGGATTAAAGGCATACACCACCATACCCAGCCACACTTTAATAGAAGTTCTCTGGTAGAAAGTTATCTTACATGCTGCCATGTTATTGCTCTCTGTTGTATTTCTTTTCCCCAGCCAGATTATAAATGCCTCCAAGGCAAGTTTATGATTGTTTTATATTTCCAAGGTAAAGTCTCACTGTAGCCCAGGTTGACCTGGAACTCACTCTGTCATCTCAGGCTAGCCTTGAACTCACAATGATCCTCCTACCTTTTCCTCCAAAATGTTGGGATCAAAGACAAGCAGCACCATGCCTGGCCAGCTCTCTCCTCCTCCTTTTATTTAATATATATATATATATATATATATATATATATATATATACATATATATATATATACACACATATATATTTGCAAGCAATGAAAGACACAAAGAGAGAGACAGAAGAGAGACAAAGAATGAGCACGCCAGGGCCTGCAGCCACTTCAAATGAACTCCAGATGCATGCACCCCTTTGTATATCTGGCTTTATGTGGATACTGGAAAATCAAACTCAGGCTGTTAGGTTTTGCAGGCAAGCACCTGAAGCGCTGAGCCATCTCTCCAACCCTCCCCCCTTTTAAAATGTTTTCATTTGTTTGTAAGTTTATTCTTTTTTTATTATTTTTGGGGGGGTTTCAAGGTAGGATGTTGCTCTAGACTAGGCTGACCTGGAATTCATTATGTAGTCTCAGGGTGGCCTTGAACTCATGGTCATCCTCCTACCTCTGCCTCCTGATGCTGTGATTATAGGCGTGCACCATCAGTGGCCAGGTTATTCTCTTTTATCCCCTCACCCCAACTCTCTTTATCCTGGAGGCTCTCCTCAGTGGGGGTCCATACTCACTGTGGGGTCATGAAGGTCTCAGTAGGTCCCTGTGGGGTAGTGGAGATCAATCATGCCTCAGGATATTCCTACCCACTCTGTGGCTCTTACAATCTTTCCACCCCTTCTTCTGCAACATTCCCTGAGCCATATCAGGCCTGTTCACAATCTGATTTAGTGTTGTTGAGTTATCTGTACCCACTGGATTTTTTTAATTTTATTTTTTTTTTGCAAGCAGAGAGAGGTAGAGAGAAGAGAGACAAATAGAAAGAATGGGCACGCCAGGGCCTCCAGCCACTGCAAACAAACTCCAGATGCATGTGTCACTTTTTGCATCTGGCTTTATGCAGGTACTGGGGAATCGAACTAGGGTCACTAGGCTTTGCAGCAAGCCCCTTAACCTCTGACAATCTATCCACCACCTTTTTAATTTAAAAAATATATTTTATTTATTCATTTGAAAGGACAGAGAGAGGAAAGAAAGAAAGAAAGAAAAAGAAAGGGAGAAAGACAGAGAGAGAGAGAGAGAGAGAGAGAGAGAGAGAGAGAGAGAGAGAGAGAGCGAGCGAGCCAGGGCCTTAAGCCACTGCAAACAAACTCCAGATGCATGTACCACTTTGTGCATATGGCCTTAAGTGGGTGTGACTGACAGGTCAAGTCACCTCTGGTTGACAGACTTCTAAGGACTGAGGTGGGGCACCAAGAAACTCAAGATTCACTGGCACAAGAGTAGCTACTGTACTCAGGTGCATATATTTGATTAGGCTTGAAGATTACACATGACAGGAACAAGTTTATATTTGAGAGAGCAAAATAAAGCAGTTTCTCAAGAACAGGCTGGCAGAATTTTTCTAACATTATCTGCTATATTCATATGGGGAAGCCTCTGATCATCCCTTATGACTTCTGTCTTTCCCTATTGGCATTCCAACCCTAAGTTTAGTTAAACCTATCTCCTTAGAAGATATTGCTTGGGTGCACGTATTATGACTGTGAATACTGCTTGGGTGTACATATTATGACTGAGTCTCTGGCTCCGAGTCCTATTTTGCTATACCCAAAGTTCATCTTTAGGACAAATTCTATTTTATTATAATTGAAGTTCATCCCCTGGACACCATCTACCCAGCTGACCTCACTAGTGAGCACTGGGGGGATCGAACCTGAGTCCCTAGGCATTGCAGACAAGTGCCTTAACCACTGAGGAATCTCTCCAGGCCCAATATTTTTATTTTTCATTGGCAAACTGAGATAGAGAGAAGAGAGGCAGAGAGAGAATGGGCTCACCAGGGCCTTTAACACTGCAAAGGAACTCTAGATGAATGCACCTATTTATGCATCTGGCTTTATGTGGGTACTGAGGGATCGAACCTGGGTCTTAGGCTTTGCAGGCAAGCCCCTTAACCACTGAGTCATATCTCCAGCCCCATCCCCCTTTAAAGTATTTGTTCATTTATGTGTGTGTGTATGGGAGCACCAAGCTCTCTTGCTGCTACAGAAGAATTAAACTCCAGGCTGCCCTAATGTCCACTTTCTGAATAATAGGAGTTACAGGCCTCTTTCCTTATACCTAACACATGGATTAGTTTTAGAAAATAATACACCTGCCTAGAAAATCCTTGAAGGGCTAAGATTACACTTTGCATGTGACAATCTGTAGCCTGGGAGTTGGGGGGAGATGATGGCTAGATTACAGCAATGACTCAGCAGTTCAACAGTTGGTAAGGTCACAACAAATGTTGTACTTCAGACTTTGAAGAAATACAATTCAGCAGGAAAAGGGACAGAGTTCATCAGACCTTGCAGAAGATGGTGGAAGTAGTGAGATAGGATCCACAGCATGTGTCTCTTGATAGTAAATTGGCTGGGCTAAAGAGTGTTTGAGGGAATATATATATATATATATATATATATATACACACACACACATATATATATGTATATATATATATATATATATTTGCAAGCAGAGAGATATACAAGAGAGACAGATGCCAGGGCCTCCAGCCACTACAAACAAACTTCAGATGCATGCATCACTTTGTGCATCTGGCTTTATGTGGGTACTGGGGAAATTAACTCGGGTCCTTAGGCTTTGGAGATAAATACCTTAACTGCTGTCTCTCCAGCCCTGTTTGAGGAATTTTAAATCCTAAATTCTGATATGATATTATGAACTGAAATCTGAAAGTGTCTTTCATTTATTTGATTTTTTGAGACAAGGTCTTATTCTGTAGCTCAAGCTACTAAGTAGCCCAGAGTGGCCCTGATTTTGGGACAATCCTCCTGCCTCAGCCTTTGGAGTGCCGGAAATATAGACATGAGACACCAACAGCAAGCTGCTGAGTTTCTTTAGCAATTTAGTGTGACATGTTAGCCATAGTTCTGGTACAGATGGCTGTGTTGAGCTATTCTAACCTCAGAACAAGGCTGCTTTGGTCTCACAATAGGCTCAGCTCAGAGAAGGACTCCCTGCTTCTGAACAGGACCAGGAAGAGTTAACTTTAACTGTATTTTAGGGCACCTTGACACCACTGCAGAGAATTCCACTATTTATTGTTTTGAGACTGAGTCTCATGCAGCCCAAACTGACCTCAAATTTCTGTAGCTGAAGAATGACTTCTTTCTTCACCTCCCAAATTCTGGAATTACAGGTGTGTGCCACCATGCCTGGCTTATGTAGTGCTAAAGATGGAATCCAGGTTCTAGTGCATGCTAAGCAAGCACTCTCACAGCGAAGCCACATCCCCTGCCCCAAATTCCACATAGTCATAGACCATCAGAAATTTGACTCCCAGGAACCCACGCCTGGTTTGTGCAGTTAGCCAGTCTCAAGACAATCCACATTGTGAAGATTATTCCTCAGCAAAACCAGGAGATATACACCTAACCATCCAGACAAGACCTCACACAGATGCCCATGTTAGTAAGACCTAACAATCAGAGCCCCATAACAGTGAAACACAGTTTGACTGCCCTAATAGAAAGCTGTCCCTTAAAAAGTGCCTCTCTGTGGGAACAGTTTCTCTCAACTGTCTTGTCCACTGTATCTATACCATAGTATTTCTGATAACTTTTCTACTTTTGTCTTCTGTCTTGGTGAATTCATGCCACTGGCTTGTCAACACCATCCCCAGCATGACAGTTTGGTACATGAAGATACCACTTATATTGGATAGAGGTTGGGAAAGAATACGTGGATGGGAGGAATGGGCAAAAGCCAAGGGGTGATGTGGTAGGGGAAACAGGTGGGAGGAAAGATAGTTAACTTAATCTTACTTCTTGCTCACTTTTGCCAAGGAAAAGAAAATTTAAATGCCACACACACAAAAAAATCTCTCAATTCAAACTGACAAAGGCTATTTAAATCTCAGATCAGTGGGGAGGGGGGTAATTGGGGAATTGGGGATGACAACTCATTGTTGGCCCACTAAATAATGTAACTCATTATGGACAATAAATCCTGCCCCCTCCCCAAAAAAAATCTCAGATCAGTAATTTAGTAGCTGTGTGACTTTGGACAACTTGCTAAATCTAATCTTTAAAATGAATCAGGAGTCAGAAGTCGTGGCACATGTCTTTAATCCCAGCACTCTGCAGGCACAGGTAGGAGGATCGCCATGACTTAGAGGCCAGTCTGAGACTCCATAGTGAATTCCAGGTCTGACAGGGCTAAAGTGAGACCTACCTGGAAAAAAAAAAAAAAGATGGGCCAGGGAGATGGCTCAGCTGTTGGAGCACTTGCTTGCAAAGCCTGACAGCCCAGGTTTGAGTTCCCATTACCCATGTGGTGCATACATCTGGAGTTCATTTGTAGTGGCAGGAGGCCCAGAGGCCCTTTCTCTCTTTTTCTCTGTCTGCCTCTTTCTCTCTCTAATAAATAAATAAACAAATAGATAAATAAAATTCTTTTTTGTTTGTTTGTTTGTTTTTCGAGGTAGGGTCTCCCTCTAGTCCAGACTGACCTGGAATTCACCATGTAGTCTCAGGGTGGCCTTGAACTCTCAGCAATCCTCCTACCTCTGCCTCCCTAGTGCTGGGATTAAAGGCGTGTGTCACCACGCCTGGCTTATAAAATGTTTTTAAAAAGAGAGAGCAAAGCCCGGCATGTCTTTAATTCCAGCACCCCGGAGGCAGAGATAGAATTGCCAAGGGTTTGAGGCCACCCTGAGAGAGTATGCAGTGAATTTCAGATCAGCCTGGGCTAGATCAAGAGCCTACCTCAAAAGAGAGGAGAGAGAGAGAGAGAGAGAGAGAGAGAGAGAGAGAGAGAGAGAGAGAGAGAGAGAGAGAGAGAGAGAGAGAAGGGCTGAGGGGTAGCTCAGCAGTTTGGGTGCTTGCCTGCAAAGACTAACAACCTGCGTTCAGATCCCCAGTAAAACTGGATGCACAGAGTGAAGATTTCATCTGGAGTTCATTTGTTTTTTCATATTTTTATTTTATTTTTTGAGAGAGTGTGAGAAAGAGGCAGAGAGAGAGAGAGAGAGAGAGAGAGAGAGAGAGAGAGAGAGAGAGAGAGAGAGAATGTCAGATGAATTCCAGACACATGTGCCACCTTGTGCATCTGGCTTTATGTGGGTACTGGGGAATCAAACTTGGGTCCTTCTGCTTTGTAGGCAAAAGCCTTAACCATCTCTCCAGCCCCTGGAGTTCATTTGTGGCAGCTGGTGCAACCATTTCTCTCTCATGCTCTCTCCCCTCCCTCTTGCAAATAAATAAAAAAATCTTTTGTTGTTTTTATTTGTTTTTTAAAATATTTTATTTATTCATTTTCAAGCAGAGATAGAGATAGAGATAGAGAGAGAGAGAGAGAGAGAGAGAGAGAGAGAGAGAGAGAGAGAGAGAGAGAATGAACCAGGGCCATCACCTTGTAGGTATGGCTTATGTGGGTCCTGGGGAATTGAACCTGGGGCCTTAGGCACTGGAGGCAAGTGCCTTAACCGCTGACCCATCTCTCCAGCCCTTTATTTGTTTTTTGAGGTTGGGTCTTGCTCTAGTTCAGGCTGACCTGGGCAGGAGTTTTAAGGCCTAACGTGGGCTACAAAGCAAGTTTGAGGTCAGTCTGGGTTACAGGAGAGACCTGTCAAAAATAAAATCAGCACCAGGGTGCAGTGCCACATGCACTCTGAGAGCTCAGGTAGGTGGATCTTTGTAAGTTCAAAACCAGCCAGATCTACAGAGTCAATTAAGGTCACCCTGGGCAAGAGTGAGACCCTGCCTCAAAAAAATAAACAAGGCCAGGCATGGTGGTTTATGCCTTTTAATCCCAGCACTTGGGAGACAGAGGTTCCTAGGAGAATCACTGTAAGTTCGAGGCCAGCCTGGGACTAGAGTTAGTTCCCTGGGCTTGAGGGAGACCCAACCTGGTGGGGGGGGGAAGGAAAGAAACAAATAACAATAATAAATTAAAACAATGTCCCTCACTTCTGGTTCCCCCCCCCAAAAAAAAAAAAAAACCTAGGAAACAATAGCAACAAAAATTCCTCCATCAGTTGTGGTGACTCAGAGCTCTGATGGAGGCATCAGCCCTGGGTTTGCAGAAGTGAGATCTCTGGCTTGCTCAACCTCAGTGCAGTTCTTGCTGTCTGGGCCCGAACCAAATAACGGGACCCAGTGTGGTGAAGTTGAGTCATCTGGTCAAACCCAGTCTAGGGAGAGAGGCTCAGGGGACTGGGATCCAACAGGCAGCCCCGGGACCTCTGTTCCCTGGAAGTAAGGAGCCGGGGCCGAGAGAGGTGGCGCGCGGTGCACTGTGGGCCGGAGGGGCGTGGCCTTCCAGGGGGCGTGGCTTCCTCCCGCCCCTCCCAGCCGCCTGCGGGGTGCACGGCTCGGACCCCGTCCTCCCCCTCCGTGGCGGGCAGTGAGCCCGAGCTCCGGCTCACTGGATCCGGGGCGACGTTCCAGCTCGGGAGAGCGGGAGGCTGGGTCCCTTCGTCCGCGGTGGGCGTGATCCTGGGAGCCCGGCCCCTGCCCATCCCGGGGGTGGGGTTTCCTCACCGCCAGCCTTAAAGCCGAGGTCCAGGAGCTCCCGAGCGGGAACGGTACCGAGCCCAGGCCGCCTTGTCTGCTCTCGCTCAGGTGAGTTCCTGCTGCTTCAGGAGGATGTGTCCCGGCTGCGGAGGCCGGGAGCCTTGGCCTGGGGTTCGAGTCCCTCCTCCTAAGCCTAGCCTCTGGGTCTCCTCTGCTTCCTGGCTGGGGTGCTGCAGCGAGGATTGAGCTCGAACATGCACCTGGCACTTCAGGTGCTCTGGAAATGTTAGGTGCCCTGTTTTATTTCATTTAAATTTTAGTTGCCTTTTTGTTGACTCAACCTAAGCGATTTACCCCTCCCCCCCACTGGGCGGGGGCTCTGGGTTTTCCTAATGGATACAGGGAAGTTTCTCACAAGTGGCAGGAAGGAGAGCGGAAAATTTGCTTGCTCAAGCAGGTCCTTGGGTCTGTAAAAAACTTGGACATGTTGTCCTGTTGCCTGAAATCTCTCCCTGTTAAAGTAAGAATCTCGGGGCTGGAGAGATGGCTAAGCCATTAAAGGAGTTTGTTTGCAAAGCCTGATGGTCTGGGTTCGGTTCCCCAGCACATACTTAAAGCCAGATGTGCAAAGTGGCCCATGCTTTTGGAGTTCGTTTGCTATGGCTGGAGGCCCTGACACACACACTCTTTCTCTTTCTCTCTCTCTTTCTTTTTCTGTCTCTCTCTCGTTCTCCCTCTCTCAGTAAATAAGTAAAATTTTTTTTTAAAAAAAGTCAAGTGAGAATAGATCTGAACCTGCACTTTATGGGGTTTTATTATTTCTTTTGTTCAGAATATTCATATTCAGTGGTCGCAGGATCTCTCTAAAAGAGGTGTTTTTTTGTTTGTTTCTTTGTTTGTTTGTTGTTGTTGTTTTACCAAGGCAGGGTCTCATTCTAATCCAGGCTGACCTGAAACTCTGTAGTCCCAGGCTGGCCTGGAACTCACATTATCCTCCTCCTACCTCTGCCTCCTGAGTGCTGTGATAAAAGGTGTGCACCACCACACCTGGCTTCTGATGAGGTTTTTATATATTTTATATTTATTATTATTATTTTGGTTTTTCCAGGTAGGGTTTCACTCTTGCCTTGACCTGGAATTCACTACGTCGTCTCAGGCTGGCCTCAACTCACAAGGATCCTCCTACCTCGCCCTCCAGAGTGCTAGAATGAAAGGCATGCACTACCAGCTTGGCTTTTTTTTTTTTTTTTTGAGACAGGGGACAAAGGGAGGGAAGAAGGGAGAGAAAGTAAGTAAATATGGGATCACCAGGGCCATAAACCAAGACACATGTGCCAAGTTGTGAATCTGGCTTTATAGATACTAGGGTATTGAACCCTGGGCTGGCAGTCTTTGAAAGCAAGCACCTTTACCTTTAATGGCTGAGCCTTTTCTCCAGTTCACTAGAAGAGCTTTGATGGTTCTGATCAGGTCTGTTACTTTCTCAAGGTCCCACTTTCTCAACAGGTTTAATCCCAGTATGATTTTTTCTGCTTCAGTGGGATTCTAGGTCTGGACTAGAGTGGGACCCTACTTTGAAAAACCAAAAAGAAAGAAAGAAAACCACAACATAAGCAAAGCAAAGGAAAACCCTTCAACCATCAAGTGTCTCCTTAACCTGTGTGTATATAGTAAGATATTCAGAAGAATGAGCCAGGTTTGTGGGACAAATCTTTAGATACATAAAATGATGCAGCATTGTGCACAAGCTATTACTACCTTTACAAAAATAAATAAAGCAGTGCTGTGTACAAGTGATTTGTAAATGTAAAGTACTAGCTAAAGGATGACCAGCAGTTTGCCAGGCCAGTGTGAGGTGTTGTGGGGAGGGGAATTTGATAGAGGCCTGGAGTCAGGTGTTGCTAGTTGTACAGAAATGAAGTGGGGAGACTGAGTGTAGGAGCCGAGTCTATGGAGTCTGGACTTTATCCTGAGGGTAGAGGAGAATTACTGAACAGTTTGAGCCTGGGAGTCACATGGTTGGGTTTGGTGAGTGGATTTTGGACACATATAAACTTAAAATAGGAGAGATGCCTGGTTTAGGTAAGTGATGGTATGGTCAGAAGTAAGGCAGTGGCCATGGAAGCCTGTGTAGATAGACTAGAAAAAGATTTAGAAAAAAATATTGTTGTTTTGTTTTTGATGTGTGTGAGAGTGACAGTGTGGGCATGTGTGGAGGACAGAGGACAACTTTAAGGTGTTGATGCCCTTTTGCCTTGTTTGAGACAAGATTTATTTATTTATGTATGAGAGAAGGAAAGAGAGAGAATGAGCACACCAGGGCCTCTTGACACTGCAAACTTCAGATGCATACATCACTGTACATGGGTACTGGGGAGTCAAATCCATGCCAACAGGCTTTGCAAGCAAATGCCTTCAACTGCTGAGCCATTCTCTTGCCTTGAGACAGGGTCTGTTTTTTGTTTTGCTGCATTCACCTGCTAATTGGCCACTGAGTTTCTGTGAAATCCTCCTGTCTCTACTTCCCATCTTCCCATAGACATCTTGGGATCACAGAGACCTGAAGCAGCTTCTAGCTTTTTTTTTTTTTTAATTTAACATTTTTATTTATTTATTTATTTATTGCAAGCAGAGAGATATAAAGAGAGATAGACAAAGAATGGAAATGCAAATGAACTCCAGACACATGTGCCACTTTATGCATCTGGCTTTACATGGTACTAGGGAATCAAACTTGGATCATTAGGCTTTGCAGGCAAGCGCCTTAACCACTGAGCCATCTCTCCAGCCCTGTTTTGTTTTGGTTTTTGTTTTTTTTTTTTTTTTTTTTTTTTTTTTTGGTTTTTCTAGGTAGGATTTCACTCTAGCCCAGGCTGACCAGGAATTCACTATGTAGTCTCAGGGTGGCCTTGAACTCACGGCAGTCCTCCTACCTCTGCCTCCTGAGTGCTGGGATTAAAGGCGTATGCCACCACGCCCGGCAGCCATGTACTTCTTTTTATTTATTCATTTTCAAGCAGACATACAGAGAGAGAGAGAGAGAGAGAGAGAGAGAGAGAGAGAATGCACCAGGGCCACCACCTTGTGTGGGTTATGTGGGTCCTGGGGAATTGAACCCAGGGCCTTAGGCACTGGAGGCAAGTGCCTTAAGCGCTGAGCCATCTCTCCAGCCCTGCCATGTACTTCTTGATGAACTCAGAGCCTAGAGTCTATTAATATAAGACTAGTTTAGAAATTTGCTGCTGCATAAGGCAGAAAATGAGGAAGTCTCAAGCTGGTGGAGAATGACTTTCTATTCTAGACAAAAACATCTATTTTCTTGCTGTGGCCCTTTCATCTTCCCCAACCCCTGGAAACTCTTGTTCTTTGAGGATCTTTGTTAAATCTTCTACCTATTTGTTCCTGCCTTCTTTGGCTTTCAGTTTCACCTGCAGAAGAAAGGAAGAAGTAGATTAAGATTTATTTCTTTTCCCACACAGGCTAGGCTTTTGTTCAACTCCTACCCCAGATGTAATTTCAGAGCTCTCTAACGTACTTGGAAACTTGGGAGAGGTGAGCAGGTTACTGTTGGGTATCAATCAAATCCAGCAACTTCACTACAGAGTGTTGTGGTGTCAGACAATCAGGTTCCACTTATGAAGTCCAAATATTCTTTTTTTTTTCCTTTTTCAGATATTCTTGTTTGATACCAGAGAAGTTTTGGATACAAAGACTACTGCCCTTGAAGTTCATGTTTTGCTGCCTGGATTGACCAGTTTTGTTATAGCAAAAAAGTATGGTTTCTATATCCAGATTATGATAGGCTATAACATTCTTCCTGGGTCAGAAATACTAGGGAAGACAATTTTAGTGTATTGGTTTACTTGTCACTTGTGTTATTACCAGTTCTACAATATGTCTTTTAAAATTTGGAATAGAAGTTCTACTTATTTTTTTAAAAAAAGAAGTCCTAATTATTTTAATTAAAAAATATATTTGAAGCCAGGCATGGTGGCGTACACCTTTAATCCCAACTCTTGGGAGGCAGAGGTAGGAGGACCACTGTGAGTTCAAGGCCACCCTGAGACTACATAGTGAATTCTAGGTCAGCCTGGGCTAGAGTGAGACCCTACCTGGAAAAACAACAACAACAAAATATTTATATTTTAAAAATAGATAGATAGATATTTGAGGGCTGGAGAGATTTCTCAGTGGTTAAAGGTGCTTGCTTGCAAAGACTGATGGCCTGGTTCAATTCCCCAGTACTCATGTAAAGCCAGATGCACAAAGTGGTACATGCATCTGGATTTGGTTTGCAAGGTCTCACTCTAATCAGGCTGACCTGGAATTCACTCTGTATCCCTAGACTGGTCTCACACTCAGAGTAATCTTCCTGTGAAGTGTTGGGACTAAAGGCTTTTAAAATAGACTATTGTTAGGACAGAAATCATTGTTAAATTTATCAGTTGTAAAACATCCAGTCTCTTCTAACTCCATGAACTGGAAAGTCTGGGCGGGGATGTGGCTTGGCCCCAGCATGGTTAGAAGAAGGAAACAAAAGTAGATGGTAATGACTGAGTGCTCTATAACAATTGCTTTTGAAATTTTTAGAACTCAACCCCCCTTTATCCCTCTTGCCTGCAAACTGGCACACTTTACTGCACACTTGCCCCCCCCCCACTTGCCTGCTTGAAAGAGTATATAATAAAGCTGAAAACTGAACTCAGGGCCATAGTTCAAATAAATCTTCTCTCTTCCACTGATACTGGTGTTGGCATCACCATTCCAGAGAAAGGTCCGCTACACTTTCACCTAACCTGGCTCCAGGCTACCCACGATCTTGTCAGTACCATAAATATCACTCTCCTGGGATTCTTTATCTGTCAACAATACCTTTATAAATATGACTAGTGGAGCAGAAAGATGGCTCAGGAGTTAAAGGCACTTGCTTGCAAAGCCTGCCAGTCTGGGTGGTTCGATTCTCCATTACCCACATAAAGCCAAATGCGCAAAGTGGCAAATGGGTCTGAAATTTGTTTGTTTAAATATATATATAAAATTTAAAAAATTTATTTGTACACACAGAGAGAGAAAATGGGTACTCACCAGAACCTGCTGCTACTGCAAACCAAATCCAGATGCCTGTGCCACTTTGTACATCTGACTTTATGTGGTACAGGGGAATTGAACCAGGGCCGTTAGGCTTTGCAAGCGAGCTCCTTTAACCACTGAGCCATCTCCCCAGTCTAAACAAGCTATATAACCAAAGATGACCTTGACCTTCTGATCCTTCTATCTGTACTTTCCAAGTGCTAGGATAACAGGTGTCACCACACCCAGTTTTAAGTGATGCTGGGTATCAAGCCCAGGGCTTTATGCCTGCTGGTGAAGCGCTCCATACCTACCTTGCTCTGTGTGTGTGTGTGTGTGTGTGTGTGTGTGTGTGTGTGTGTGTGTGTGTATGTGTGTATCTGTGTATTTTTTGTTGCTGTTTTGAGGTAGGATCTTGTTCTAGCTAGTGTCAGAGTGGCCTTGAATTCTCAGTGATCCTCCTACCTCTGCCTCTTTGTCTTTTATTGACTCACCTTATTTACTTATGTCTGGTGCCTTGTTTTTAGATAGTGGAGCCTTTTTGTTTTGTTTTGTTTTTCAGTTTCTTTTTCTTTTTTTTTGGTTTTTAGTTTCTTGAAACAAGGTCTGATTATATAGCTCGGGCTGGCCTGAAAATTGTGATCCTCCTGCTCAACCTCCTGAGTGCTGGGATTATTGGCTTCATACCACCATGCTAGGCTTATTTGATTTTGTTGGTGCTTTGTGCATGCTAGACAAGTACTTTTCTACCGTGCTTTACTCTCAGCCCCAGATCCTGTAGCTTTAGTCTAGTTGTAGGAAGGCTGGCCAGGCTGATGGTCAGTGTTTGTTTTGGTTTCAGATTTGGTTTAGGGCACCTTGTCTTTGCTCACAGGCACCTATATAAGTTTATTCCATACTGTCTCCACCCATATTTTGCAGTTCTTGAACAGTGGATGATTGAGGCTCAAGCAGTAACACTAACCCTCTCACTATTCTTGCATCTGTTGCAGGGGACGATGGCAGCTTCCTGTGTCCTCCTGCACACTGGGCAGAAGATGCCCCTGATTGGTCTGGGAACCTGGAAGAGTGAGCCTGGCCAGGTGAGGGATGACATAAGAGAAGGGAGACTTTGAGTCTCTGTAAGGGTACAGGAGGAATTCAGTATGTAGTTTCAGGATGGCCTTGAACTCATGGTGATCCTCCTGTCTCTGCCTCCCCAGTGCTGGCATTAAAGGCAGGCGCCACCACACCAGACTGATATCTTTAGTTTTGATTAACCCTTCTCCCACCATTTCCTGTCCTTCATTTCCCTCTCTTGTTGCATACATTTTTGCAGAAGAGAAATATACTTGATTAACTCTGGGAGATAGTAATTTTCCACCCCTGGGACAAGCTTAGTCTTTTTCATCATCTTTGGTTTATCATTTGTGTCTTCTGAGGAATGTTGTTCAAGCCTTATCCAGAAGCTTACTAGTCTGCCATTTGACTTGTCAGTTTTTTTCTTAGGAACTCCAACTTGATACAAATCTTGCCACATCTACCTTCTAGTAACCTGAACAGACCCCTTTGTTTTGCAGCCTTTGTCTCAAGGACAGAGCATGTCCTCTGCTTTCACAGTACTCAGTACTCCCTGACTATCATGGTCTCCTGAACTAGGCCATCCTTAAGACCTCCCTCTTCATACTGAATCATGGCATTTCCCTTCTTCTCTATTAAAGGTCAGGTCTGAGGGGTATCTTCTATCATGTTTACCTTGTTCTCTTCCAGTAGGTTCTAAGTTTTTGAATCCCAGGAAGGGCTCTTTAAGCACAGCTCCAACTTATATTCTCTTTTCTGCCAACTGTAAGAAATAAGCCAACATCTCCATTTCATCCTTTCTTTTATTTAACTTACCTGCCAAATCAGAGGCTAACACAGTTTCCTCTTATAATTCCTCCCTTGCACAGCAAGTTCTATCTGGCCAGCCATCTTGGCCTCAGTTGTGTGCATTACATGTAGCAGTGGCCATGCAATGGAAGTGCCAGCTTGCTGGCATTCTCATCCCATTAGGGGTACTTCTGGGGACTGTGAAACATTCTCTAGTCCTTCAGCCATGTTCAGGTCATCCTCATTCTCATATGGCGGACCCCACTCATCAATCAGACATGCCACTCGATACCTCATAAAGAGGAAGGTGGCCACCCTGGGATGCGCCCATCAGACACTCCACCTTCAGCTAGTTCAGCCTTAGTACCATGCCACTATCACCACAAGAAGGCACACTACCACACCATGTGGAGAAGAATGGCTGTGTCCAGTCCTCCCCTGCCTGTGCTCTGCCCTCAGATGGTTCAGCCTCAGTTGCACATCTCAGTACCCCCTGCATGGGCTATGAAATTACTTTTTCCTAACTCATCTTGGGTTCTGTTGGTCCCTGTTCAGGTGCAACTTTGTTGTGTTAACTTTTCCTAGGGAGATGTATATTCACCCCCAGAGAGGGCATCAACACCAGACCAAAGTAACAGTTACACCAAAGTTCAACTTGGTGAACCAGTGAGTTTATTGGGGTTACTTAGAGGAATATGGGTGAGGGGTTGGAGCATGGATGATGACTCAAAGGCATCATGGCAGAGCCCACCCCAGTATAGGTGATGATGCTGAAGCTGCATCCCAGAAGTTCACTGTTTGACTTGCAAGCTTATAAGCAGCTCAGCTTTTAGGAAAACCTCTCCCCCAGCCTTTGTTCACTGCTTCTATAACCTTGGGGAATATTTCAGTTTGGAGGAATTTGCTACACAATAGCTTGAGAGTTTCTCACTAAATCTGGAGCTGCCAGTTTTCGGTCAGCCTGGCTGAGCAGTGAGCCCCATTGAATCTCCTGTCTGCCACCCTTCTCAGCACTGCATGCTTGACTGTTGGCTTTTTTGTGGGTGTTGGGATCAAACCCATGTCCTTATGGTGGCACAGCAAGCACTCCTATCTACAGAGCTATCTCCTCAGCCCATTAATTGACTTTTTGCTTTCCTTAATACAATTATGTAGGGCCCTGAAGCCAGGTCCTCCTTTTTCTGGGCAGGTTCTTCATTAGAGCCTTGAGATAAGGAGCTGGGTTAAGGGAGGAAGTTGGTGGAGAGCCAAGGCCAAGGAAGGGGCATACAGCAGGGCTTCTGGGAAGAGAATGAGATAAAGAAATCTGGGCTGTGTGAGTCTAACTTAGATGAAAAATTTTGTTTTAAATCATTTTTCCCCCCAAGGTAGGTTTTTGCTCTAGCCAAGACTAACCTGGAATTCACTATGTAGTCTCAGGTTGGCCTCAAACTCAGAGCCATCTTCCTACCTCTTCCTCCCAAGTGCTGGAATTCAAGGCATGTGCGACCATGACTGGCTTTTGGTTGTGTATTTTTTGTTGTTGTTTGTTTTGTTTTAAATCTTTTTATTTATACTTGAGAGAGAGAATGGAAGCCCAGGGCCTCTTGCTGCTTTGTATCAACTCCAGACACATGTGCCTCTTTGTGTGGTTTTACATGGGTACTGGGGAATCAAACCCAGGCCATTAGGCTTTAAGCACCTTTAACTGCTCAGCCCTGTTTCCAGCCCCAAGATTTTTTTTTGGGGGGGGGGGATTGAGGTAGGGTCTTGCTGTAGCCCAGGCCGACCTGAAACTCACTCTGTAGTCCCAGGCTGGCCTCAAACTCATGGCGATTTTCCTACCTCTGATTCTTCTTCTTTTTTTTTTTTTCTTAAATATATATTTATTGTCCATAATGAGTTACATTATTCAGTGGGCAAACAATGAGTTGTTATCCCCAATTCCCCAATGTCCCCCTCCCCATCCCCAATCCTACCTCTGCTTCTTGATGTTGGGATCAAAGGCATGTGCCACTATGCCAGGCTATTTTTAAAAATTATTTATTTATTTATTTGTTTATTTGAGAGAGAGAGAGAAGCAGATAGAGAGTGAATAGAGCCAAAAATAGAGCCTCAAGCCATTGCAAATGAACTGCAGGTACATGCACCACCTTGTGCATCTGGCTTTATGTGGATACGTGTAATTGAACCCAGATCCTTAGGCTTTGCAGGCAAGCAGTTTAACCACTGAGCATCTCTCCAGCTCAAGATTTTTTTCATAGTTCTTTTTAAAAAATATTTTATTTATTCATTTTTTTAAGCAGAGAGATACAGAGAGAGAGAGAGAGAGAGAGAGAGAGAGAGAGAGAGAGAGAGTACACCAGGGCCACCACCTTGTGGGTCTGGCTTACGTGGGTACTGGGGAATTGAACCAGGGGCCTTAGGCACTGAAGGCAAGTGCCTTAACCTCTGAGCCATCTCTCCAGCCCTCAAAAAAATTTTTTTAAAAATATTTTATTTATTCATTTTTCAAGCAGAGATACAGAGATTGAGAGAGAGAGAGAGAGCCACCACTTTGTGGGTCTGGCTTATGTGGGTACTGGGGAATTGAACCTGGGGCCTTAGGCACTGGAGGCAAGCGCTCCAACCGCTGGGCCATCTCTCCAGCCCAAATTTTTTTTTTTTTCGAGGTAGGGTCTCTCTCTAGTCCAGGCTAACCTGGAATTCACTATGTAGTCTCAGGGTGGCCTTGAACTCATGGCAGTCCTCCTACCTCTGCCTCCCGAGTGCTGGGATTAAAGGCATGCGCCACCATGCCCAGCTCACTCAAGATTTTTTTGAGACAGGTTTTTATATATCCCAGGCAAACTTTGAATTTGCTTTGTAGCTGAGAATAGCCTTGAACTTCTGATCATCCTGCCTTTACTTGACAAGTGCTGGAATTATAGGCATGAGTCATCACATTTGGCTCAGATAATTAATTAATTAATTAATTTGCAAGTAGAGATAGAGATGGGTATACTAGGGCCTCTTGGCACTACAAACAAACTCCAAATGCATGTGCCACTTTAGACACATCTAGCTTTATGTGGGTACTGGGGAATTGAATCCAGGCCATCAGGCTTTGCAAGCAAGCTAACATCTCTAATGACATGCCATGGATACTTTGCACCAAGGGCTTGATACCCTTGTTTCTATATCTGATGTCATATTTCTTAGTCGGTGTTTTTGAAAACTAGCATCGATCTTGCTGTGCATTTTTTTCTTAAACAGTGTTAACAATTTTATTTGGAGAACTAAAGTACTTTTGCATCCTTAATTCCCCCACCCTTCACCTCTTTTACTGGCCTGAGGTCCCAGAGCTCACCTCACTCTGTGTGTGTGCATGTATTTATAGTGACCCACGGCTTTGATTCCAACATTAGGGAGGTAGAGGTAAGAGGATCACCATGAATTTGAGGCCACCCTGAGACTACATAGTGAGTTCCAAGTCAGCAAGACCCTACCTCAAAAACAAACAAAAAAAATGCTTACTTACAAAGCCTACCATCCTGTGTTCATTTCTTCAGTACCCATGTAAATCTAGATTCACACATGTGTCTGCAGCAGCAAAAGACCCTGGTATTTTCATGCTCCCCCCCATTAAAAATTACTACAGTTTCTTTATGCTAGATGCTATTGATTTAGGCCAGACCTTGCTGAGAGAGCTGAGTTGGAAGAAATCTTGTAGTGGGTTGGAAAAGGACAAAGTTGTTTGGGGGGTCTTTAAGAGTCTTCTAGTCTCCTAGAATAGAATCATTTTTCATCTTCTCACCCTCACCTCATGAATAGCCCTCATATTTTTCTTCTTTCCTATCAATGATGGAGGAAGTTTCTGGCTCAGGCAACAGAGTTGAAATCACTGTTTCTTTATCTGGCAGGTGAAAGCAGCCATTACATATGCCCTCAGTGTAGGCTACCGCCACATTGACTGTGCTGCTGTCTATGGGAATGAGACTGAAATTGGAGAGGCTCTGAAAGAGAATGTGGGACCAGGAAAGGTAAGAACTGGGGATACAGAGAGGATTGGGTTGGCAGTAACTCAGAGGATGAAGCTGGGACTGGGGCTTGGCTGAGGGAAACTGGCATCAGCATCCTTCTTGTTCCCTTCCTAGACGTGAGGGTAGGTGAGACTGGCCTCTCAGGGCTCTTCTCACAATCAACTCTCTCCCTGTCCCAGGCAGTGCCTCGGGAGGAGCTGTTTGTGACATCCAAGCTGTGGAACACCAAGCACCACCCTGAGGATGTGGAGGGTGCCCTCCGGAAGACGCTGGCTGACCTTCAGCTGGAGTATCTGGACCTATACCTGATTCACTGGCCTTATGCCTTTGAGTAAGCCTTGCAGAATCTTTTCTGAAAGTTGGAAGTTGGGTATGGTAGTGTTAGGAATTTACTATCATTCACAGCAGTAAAGCAGGATGGGATCATTTATGGCAAGCAGAGCAGTCTCACATGGGATCCTAGCCTTTTCTGCAGCCAGGTGTTTTACTACATAAAAAGGACAAGGAGAATGGTGGTGTGCACCCTAGGACTACATGAGTGGTCCTTCCTGCTCCATTATTCACTCAGAAAATGTGCCCACCCTTCTGCTGTGATAGACCCCTGGCGTTTTGTCCATGAGTAAATCTCAGCAGAGGATGTGAGAAGAGGCTCCCATCAGCAATATGCCTTGAGGTAGGGAGGAATTAAGGCAGCCTTACCAGAGAAGAAGAGGTAGTGTCTGGCTTTACTGAAAAGGAGAGTCAGGCACAGTGACACATGCCTGTAATAATCCCAGCATATGGTAGGTGGAGTGGCAGGATTAGGAGTTCATCCAGCATCAGATACATACCAAGTTTGAGTCGGCTTGGGCTGCATGAGACCAAAAAACAAAGCAAATTAAATAAAGTTAAAAAAGATAAAAAGAGGGGCTGGGAGCCGGGCATAGTGGTGCCTTTAATCCTAACACTTGGGAGGCGGAGGTAGGAGGATTGCCATTGCCGTGAATTCGCGGCTACCCTGAGACTATTTAGTGAATTCCAGGTCAGCTTGGGCTAGAGTGAGACCCTACCCCCCCCCAAAAAAAAAGGAGGGGCTGGGAAGATGGCTCAGCTGTTTAAGGTGCTTGCTTGCAAAGCCTGCTGGCTGGTGTTCAATTCCCCAACCACCCACATAAGCCAGATACAAGGACTGGTACAGGCATGTGGCACTTCATTTGCAGTAGCAAAGAGACCCTGGTATGCCACACCCATGCACGTGTGCGCACACACACACACGCACACACACACACACACACACACACACACACACACACACACACACACACACACACACACACA
>PVHP010030010.1:0-21976 GCA_004024765.1 Zapus hudsonius
CCGATGGATGAGATCCTGACAAGAGAGGAGCCACCACAGTCATATCAGGGAGGATCCATAGGGAACTCAGCAGACAATGAATGATGAACAAGGGACCTATAACCACAGTCATTCAATCAACACAGGATAGGCCATTGAGACAGAAACCAGGGATTTTCGGCACAAGGACCTCTAAGCTTGCAACATTAAAGCAGCCTTATTACTCACCCACCACGACTCAGGGAACTGAGCGGAAGAGGGGGCGGAAAGTTTGTGAGAGCCGTGGTGGGGGAGACGGTCCAGAGGCATAGCACCCATCAGTAACAACTCACTTGGGCCAGGAAGACCGAGATGAGTACTAAGATATACAGGATCCCTTGCCACAAGGACTAATACAGACAGCCCACGAAGGAGGATATACAACTGATCAGGGATGGGGAGGGGGGGGGAAGTGGGGAATTCGGGATAACAACGCATGGTTTGCCCACTAAATAATGTAACTCATTATGGATAATAAATATTAAAAAAAAAACAAAAAACTTTTGGGCATATTTGTAACAAGTAATGTGTCTATAACAGTGCCGGATCTTATCCTGACTTTCTACTAAATATATTGATTTATATATGTCTTATGACTGTATCATGCTGACTATGTCACTATAGTTCTGCTGTGGAACTTAAATACAAATTCTAGTGAAATACTTATATTGCTTGATATTATTTTTGTTATCTTGCTTGTATCTTTTGTCCTTTCCCATGCATTCTAACATGTTTTCTCATTTCTGAGAATGGATTTAGAGTTTTGATAATGATATAACTGTTAGGAGAAAATTAGAGGTATAATGCCTGTAGAGAGAGCCATAGTAAAGATCTTTCTGAATAAATACAAATACTCTGTGCAATAAAAGAAAACTTCAATAAGGAGGCAACTAACTGATTCAGAGATACATTTATCATATATATATGATATATATATGTGATATATCACATATATATATGAAGAATAACTCAGAAAAACGAACAAATTCAACCATCACACTTTATGAATAAACAAATGAAATGAACAAAGAAATCTTAAAAGGTAAAAAAATGGCCAATAAACGTGGAAGAAAATGTTTTATTTCAATAATAATCAGTAAAATGCAAATAGAACCTGTATTATATTTCTGTGTACCCCAGTGAGAGAATTACACTTTCCAAAAAGTTTAGGAAAAAATACCCAAAAAGAAGTTCTTGAAAGTGAAGCCATGTGAACTTCTATTGATATGGAAACTGGTCTGGTAACTATAGTATACAACATGGAGTGTTTTCTAAAATAAGTAAATAGATCATCAACACTGCTGAAACTATATATGTATGTAAATATTCATATATAGAGGGGAATAAAATAGAAGTAAATTTTTATTGTAGGAAAACAGACTCATTAGAGGAGGGAAAGCAAGAAAATGGAGGTCAGCAAGGTTATGGAGAATGTTCATAGAAAAGATAATGTACTAGTAAGAAAAAGTTTCAAAATCTTTGAGAAAGTTTAAATATCTGTATCCCATGTAAAATACCTGCATATGTCACAGGTTTAAGTGCAAGATAGTAGATACCCAAGAACCAGTGGAGCACTGCAAGTTTCACAATCAGTCAAACCAAACTATGTCTCAATATAAGACTTGGCAGAAGAGCAGTGTAGTGGACACCTAGTGGTGAACTCAGGCCACCTCTGACAACCCCCACCACAAACATTTATTTATATGAGGTGACACAGAGCACATACATTGGATAAACCACACATACACTGTGCGTGGTCCTCCCTGGCCAGCGCCAGAGAGAACCCAGCAAGCGGGGAGGCAGCTGCTAGGAGAGGCCTGGGTGCCCGGGCCGGCTGGGCGGCAGCAGCATCTGGTCTCCTCGCTTGACCCCTTGCCCTGCAAGTCTTCCAGTTGGCCTGTGTCGTGGCCATGAGGTGTGATGAACTTGGGAATTTCAAGACTAATTGTGTTGTCAGGTGTACAGGCCTTCCGTGTGTAACCCTTTATGTTAAGTATAATGAGAGCTTGCACTTGGGTAGGCCATATTTTCAGGGTCCATTTGTACATTGTAGATGTAACTACAATGAATGGACCGGGTTCTCTGTTCCACCTCCCTGCTGTAAGGATTGCAGGTCTGAAACTGGATTCTGGGATGGTCCAGCAAGGCCGCCCCAGGCTGGGCTTTCTGGGCCTGGCCAGGCTGCTGACCAGCAGGTCTTTTTGCTCTTAACCCAGCAGAGGGTATAGATGGAGGAGATAGTTCTGTGCACAGGACATGAGACTTCAGATTCTGAAAGGGCTTTAAACCCGGCATTCCTCTCTCCACCTTTAATTGTGGTCTGACCATCATTCTGGAAAGTGCTCAACTGTCAGGACCCAGCTGTAACCCAGATGATCTTGCCTTCTGCAGAGGAGTGGGAAGCACAGCCAGGACTGAAGCATGGCTTCTGTTTCCCTTGGTCCCTATGGTGGCTTGAATGTGTTCCCCACATCTTAATCCCTAGGTGGTGGCTCTTTGGAAGGTGGAGCCTTGCTGGAGGAGGCTTGTCGGGGTTATTTGGTGCAGGCCTTGGGATGTTAGAGCCCAAGCTCCCCCCTTACCTAAACCAGCCCACTCTTGCTGCTACTTTGTAGCAGTTTCCAGATGTGATGGCTAGCCTCTGCTCTGGCATGGAATTTCCCTTTGAAACTGAGCTGAAATCCTTTCTTCCCATAAGCTTCTTCTGGTCAAGTGTTTTAGACCTGCTACAACCCAGGGGGTCTCCATGTGCTCTCTTAGCTGGTATGTGGTGGGGGGCAAGTGGGATCCTTCACGAAGTGGGGACCCACTTCAAACTCTCCAGGAACCCTAAGACTCATTGAGTCATTCAGAGGCAGGGGTTGGTCCCACATCCAAGACTAGAGGGAGGAAGGCCAGGCATGGTGGCACACAGTAGTAATCTGAGCACTTGGTTAGGTACAGGATCTGAAGTTCAGGGTCATTCTTGGCTACAAATTGAGTTGACTGTCTAAACAAAAAGGAGGGGGATCAGACTTGAGTTAGGGATAGTGCTGCTCTCAAGTGGTCAGTAGCGGAGCAGTGTACCTGAGACCAAGGGTCACTCGCTTACCACAGAATGTTGATACCCAGAAGCCTTTTGGTGATAAGGGGCAGTGAGGCAGCTCTGATATGCTACATACAATCCCACCCTTCTAAAGTATGGATAGGATGCTCCCATTCAGCATGCGGATGCCCCCTCCCCAGGTGGGAGTTGGACCCTGGCCATACCTCCTTGGAGGTTTGTCACTGAGACAGGCAGGGCTGCAGTGGCTGGGAGGGCAACAAAGGCTCCCAGGAGGAGGTGGTGTTTGGAGGAGGGATGTTATGCCTGGGACAGCGGTCCCAGGAGAGAGCCAGAACTGGATGGCTCCCAGAACAGCTAGTGCGAATGAAAAAAATAAGGCTGGAGAGGTGGCTCAGCCGTTAAGGTGTTTGCCTGCATAGCCTAAGGACCTGGGTTTGATTCCCTAGTACCCATATAAAGCCAGATGCACAAGATGAGCTTGTTTACAGTGGCTAGTGGCCCTGGCATAACCATTCTGTTTCTGCCTTTTTCTAACTCTCAAATAAATAAATATTATATATATGTATGTAAGATACTGTGGCAGGAGGATAGCGAACATTGTGAAGATCAGCATAAGAAAAGCTGTTGGCAGAGGAAGACTGGAAACTCAATGCTGGCTGCCTGCAAACCTGAGAGAGGCGGTGCTATGCAAATGATCCATGAGATCTAAGGTCCTAAGCTTTCAGAGCATGTGTCTCTTATCAGCTCTTTCTCACTCCCATTCTCAGGACTGTATTCCTCTTAATAAGCTGCCTATATTTCTAAAAAAAAAAAAAGAAGAAGAAGAAGAATGTAAAATTTCATAACCTTCTCAAAAGCATTGCTGGATGTGACTTTGCTTAAGAGAAATACTAAAGCTGAACTGATGATATTTTGCTTCCTGCCTCAGATGTGGAGCAGTGTGTGAAGTGCTCAGATGATCAGTATGCCAATGTTGAGCAAACCCACTGTCTTCACAGAGCTGTAGCATTTCTCACTTATGAAGAACCCTTATTGGTTCTGGCCTACTTGACCATGTACTCCTCCTTACTCACAGTTGGTGTTCTTGGAGTCTTTATGAAGCATCATGACACTCCCATTGTGAAGGCCAACAATTGCACTCTGAGCTACATCCTTCTCATCTCACTGATGCTGTTTTCTTTGCTCCTTTCTCTTTATTGGCCATCCCAACACAGCAATCTGCATCCTGAAAACAATGGTCTTTGGACTTGTGTTCACTGTGACAATTTCCACTGTCCTGGCCAAGACAGTTACTGTAGTTCTGGCACTCACCAGGACTGCCCCAGGAAGAAGAATGCATAGGTTGCTTTTACTTGGGGCAACTAAATTCATTATTCCTTCTGCACCCTGATCCAACTTACTCTCTGTGGAATATGGTTGGGGACATGTCCTCCCTTTAGAGAGAGAGAGAGAAGAACACTCTGGAAGTAGCCACATCACAGTTCCATGCATCAAGGACTCAGTGACTGCCTTTTATTGTGTCTTGGGATATCTGAGCTTCCTTGCCCTGGTGACTTTCAAAGTAGTTTTTCTGGTTAGGAACCTGCCTGACACATTCAATGAATGCAAGTTCCTGACATTCAGCATGCTGGTATTCTGCAGTGTGTGGGTTACATTCCTCCCTGTCTACCACAACACGAAGGGCAAGGTCATTGGTGGTTGTTGAGGTCTTCTCCATATTGGCTTCTAGTGCAGAGTTGCTAGGGTGCATTTTTGTCCCCAAGTGCTACATCATTTTGTTAAGACCAGATAAAAATTCTCTTCCAAATTTTAGAAATAGTACATATTCTTGACTTTTAAATGCTAGAATATTCACATGTGATTATCAGTTTTTAATTCAGTTTATATACATATATAAATATATGTATGACTGTTTGTACCTGAAAATGAAAATACAAAATGGTAACCATCAAATCATCAAGTACAAGGCTACAATATGAGATTATTTTGTATGCACAAGTGACTATTTTCTTTCATTGAATGTTGAATTTATAGTATTGGTAAGAATATTTGTATTCTTATTACTTCTATTAGTCCTCCCTTTCATTACTTATTTAATAGGATCCTTCCATTGAACATTAGCAAATAGAAGAAATTCGACTTCTTTAAAATACAAAGGTATATTAGTCAGGGTTCTCTAGAGGAACAGAACCAAGAGAATGAATTGTAGTTTAAAAGGGGGATTTATTGGATTAGCTCATGGAAGTCCCATAATAGAAGTCTGTAAGCCCAAGAGTCAAGGAACCCGTAGCTACTCATTCCACATGGCTGTGTGCCTCATTAATCCTAATTCAGCACTGTAGGCCTGAAGGCTTCCTGGGGAGACACTGGTCTTCATTCCAGGCTGCAGGGCTGGGGAAATTTCAGTCCAATGCCAATAAAGAGATGTATGAACAGAATCAGCAGCTAGACAGGAAAGCAGGGAGAGAGAGAGAGAGAGAGAGAGAGAGAGAGAGAGAGAGAGAGAGAGAGAGAGAGATTTATATAGCTTCAGTGCTGGGTCTTGCAACCCTTCCCAGGACTTATTGACTTTCCATCTCAGGAATTTCCTTCCTGCACTGCCCTCCCAGGAAGGAATGACTATTTGTTTCTTGCCTGACCTTCCTTATATCCAGCCTCCTAATGAGAAGGTTGCCTTCCTATATATAAACTCAGAGACACACCCAAGATTACTGAAAAGATCAAGTTGACAACAAAACCTAAGCATCACAAGTGGGTTTCTAATAAACCCAGAATTTTGTTTTGAATATTAGGTGTAAACTTTCCCTAACAACTGAAGGAAAATACATGAAGGTTTTGTTGTACATCCTGAAAGGATTACTTGTCTTTTTTTCTTTTAAAGAATATTTTACTTATTTATTTTCAAGATGAAGGAGAGAGAGAGAGAGAGAGAGAGAGAGAGAGAGAGAGAGAGAGAGAGAGAGAGAGAGAGAGAGAGAGAGAATGGACATGTCAGGACCTCTAGCCACTGCAAACAAACTCCAGACACATGCTCGAGTTTCTGCATGTGGCTTACATAGGTACTGGGGAAGCTAGCTAGCCCAAGTTGTTAGGCTTTGCAGACAAGCATTTTAACCACGGAGCCATCTCCCTAGCCCCTACTTATCTTTTCATTATTATGATAAGTGAACTGTTTTCAGTCCTGGATGCATTTGCAGAGCGTATATTCATAATGAAAACATTTTGTCAAGTCCCAATTCAGGTGGCTCAGTTAACAGCTCTTTGCTTATTCCCTTTCCTAAATTTAGTACATTTGTTCTCAAAATAAGAAAAATAAATAATAGAAAGTAAAAATAAGAAAAAAATAATTTTGAAAATGATTCATATATACCTGGTTTGCACAGCAGTGATATTCTGCCTACCTAGTTCTATGTAGAATTGTCTTTCACAATCATATTGATAGCTAAATCCTTAAAAGTCTTCAAAAAAGAATCATGCAAAGAAAGAGAAGGGCAGCAGTTATTGAATACTCTGTAAATGAAAAATAAGTGTTACAATATGGAATTTGAACTTTTGTCTTCTTAAATTATTCTAAACAAAATATGGCATAATAGTGATTCTCTTTACTATCATTAAGTCATGAACCCATTTTTCTCTATATATATATCTGCCTCTCTCTCTGTCTCAAATAAATAAATTAATTAATTAAAATATTATAAAACAACAAGTTCTGAATGCAGTTATCTCATACAAGCCTGACTGAATAGTATCACATTTTCTGATTTTTGGATGTGTGAATGTTCTACCCTGAATTTGGACTAAAATTACTTTTAGGGATAACTCTCATCCTTGCATTATTACACAGACACAAATAGTCAACCTTTGTGTTTCCTGAATTTGAGTGTCGTTTTAGGGTCTCAGCTTTCCAATTGACTGTTTAATAATTTACTGACTTTAATGATGTGGAAATTTCTAATTTCTTCTGCAGCACTTCTTAAACCTGAAACACACCTGTTTGATGGTTTTGCCAATAAGATTCTCAAGTATTTTTGTAAATGATATTTTCCCAATTTCTCTTGCCTTCTTGTTTTCCTCCTTGTCTTCCTCCATCTTAGAATTCCATCTTTAGATGGGACTTACAAATTATTCTCCACCTGTGGACCTCACTTGTCACTTGTTTGTATATCATGTGGCACAGACATTGGAATATATGTCAGATGAGTTGCATCACCTTCTCCCAGAAACACTATAATGGGGTCTGTACAAACAATGCGGTCAACCCTATTCTGAACCCTTCCATGTATAGCTTGAGGAACAGAGGATTGAAGTTCTGAGAAGGCTCCTTCATATTGCAGTCTAATCTCAGAAACATGGTCATGATGGGGGAGAATATCCAGAGACATTGCCCCCCTTAGCAACAGGACACAAGAGGAGGGGAAAACTGGCTACCTCTGATGCAATTCATAACACATGGACATAGATAGATCCAGTATGAACACTGAGGAGGTACCCCAGTGGGCAGGGGACAGAGAGGAGGGAAATGTTGGCACCATCACAAGATTTGCTCATATGTTGTATCTAATTATTCATAATAAAGATTTTTTAAAAAGAAAAGAAAAACAAAACTTGGAGTTGATTTGTAATATAGTATGAAAAGAGCAATAAAACAGTATATAGACTTAGAATTTTTGTTTATAATCACATTTTTAGATATTTTAATACTGTCATTTTGTTTTCCAGGTTAGATAGTAGAACCAATAATACATTTTAAAATGATTTGATATTTGAAAAGTTTTCTAGAAATATATTCATTTAGTATATTCTATAGTCTTGTAAATTGGAAGATTTTTGTGGCACACATTTTACCATAATAAAAGTTGAAATAAAAAAAATACACCAAACAGATCAAATAGAAACAAGTGAAGTAAACAGGCACACTGAGATTTGTCTCTGTAGAGAAAGCCTAAACCCTGTTTGGACATTTATTAGCATACCTTACTCTATTAATATCACAAAGTCCATAGAGATTTGGACCAATATTGAGGACCAATGTTTCCAATTATGAGTTTTGTGCATTGAGACTGTAAGGTATATCACAGTTATAACAAGGCCATCTGTCTGTCCCTGAAGTTTCATATCTCCAAGTAGCTCTGGCACTGTGCACATCAGCTCCTCCATGGTTGTCTGAAGTAAGAAGCTCCTATATCCCACAGCTTTATCATCAACCCTGAGAACATAGTATGAGGTGTGACAAACACCAGCATGTAAATGTCCTTGGATCTGACTGCATTCATCATGGCCCAGTGGAGAAACAGCATAATCCAGTAAGTACAGAGGCTCACCATGCATAAAGAAAGTGCTCTTGGAAATATATATATATATATATATATATATATATATATATATATATTTTTTTTTTTTTCTCATCATAAAAGTAAACATGAGAATTTAGATTTCTGGATGACAGGTCCTGACATAAACTATGTCACGTATGAAGAATATGACTTTTTTTCTTGTTTTTCTTATAGTACTAGAAATCACATTCAAAATTATCTTTTAGAAACATATTTTACGTAATTTAATTTTTTCTTTGTGATTGATTAATGAATTTAGTTTTGCATGTTTGTGTTTAATGTGGTGATGGTAGTGGTGTCAGGGAGTATCCATGGTATGAATGATATCTGCAGGTGTTTGTGTCCATGTGGTGCCTTATGCTCACTGTGGCTGGGGCTAAGTATGAACAGTGTCCCTCTCCATCATTATTCCACCTATTCTTATTTTATCTGGAATCTATTAATAGCCCAGAATTTTCCTTTTTTTGCGTGAACACTTTGCTTCTCTGGTCTCTGGCTCCCCATAAAACTGGTGTTACTGATGTGCAAAGTGATGCCCAGTTGTTTATGTGGGTCCTGGGAATCAAAATATGAAAGTCTCTCAGGCTTTCTCTGACCCTAATCCTCTCATAAGCAGTGCTCTGAAATGCTGAGCTATCCCTCCAACTCTTCCTTTTTTATTGGCAATTATTATACATGTATATAAAATAGGATGATCATAGACTCCCATTATCTTCTCTTGCCCCCCTAAAAGTCCTCCATCCTCTGAACACCTTCACATCCCACTTTTAATTCTTGCATGTGTGTATTATCCACTGACTTTAATTAGAATTGCCTGCCTGAGCACAGACTGGGGATATTTCCCAGAGCATTGGGTACTAGCAGTGCCTATGCTGCGACATAAAATACCTCCCATCCCCCAGCCATCATTTGCTGCTTGAAATGGCACTTCATGCCATCCTCCTTCGTAAATAATGGAATATTGATAGGCCCAGTATTCTAAGAGTGTTGGGAAGGTATTGACCCACTGAACTCACATTTTTATACCTTCTATGAGCATCTCACCCACCATAGAAGCAAATGGCTCTTCATAAACTGATTTCTAAGCAATTCACAGGACATGATGTTGATGAAAAGGATGAAGAAGAGAATGACATTCCCCAAATCATCAGGAACTATTTTTGAGAGCTCCCTTAGCTCCTGGCATTGACTAGTATGTCCCACATAATTAGTTACATTTCAATTTCCTCCCTTTCCAAGAGTTTAAGAATGCCCACATTATTGTCTTATAGCAAATAAATGAGCTCATTGTTATTATGTAACTGTAATTAAATTGTTAAACATAAAATGATGCACAGTGTTTACACAGGGTTGCCTGATTTCAATCACAGGGCAGCTTATCAACCCTTTGGCCACCCAACAAGCCTTCTTACTGCCTGTCACAGAGAAACACACCCTTTTTCTCTGTCCTTTTTTCAACTGCTTGAGCACTGAACAGAGCAATAGGTGCACTAGCTGCATGCACTGTAGGACAGATAGCTGTGTATCACAGCAAAGGTCACAGAAATCAAGCAGGTGGTAACTCAGCATACACATCTCTCTTACTTCTAGCCAGGGACATTGTTGCAGCTTCCACAATCATTCTCCATGTGTGTATTCACATACACAGTCTCAAAAGGAGACATACTATATTATTTGTATTTCATTTGTACTGAAGGAACTGGACAAATTGTAAACATGCACCTAGTTGTACCTGTGGTCAAACCTTAAGGCCCCTGCTAAAATTTTCTGTTTCCTGGAAAGCAGTGAATAAATGTAGAGCACTGAACACAAGGTGTCATGGTTTGTTCCAGGTGTCCCCCACAAACAAATGAATGTGTTCTGATAGATCAATCCTCAGCTGATGGCAATTCGGGAATGAGAACCTCACTAGAGTTGTGTTGTTGGGGGTGGGCTTATGGGGGTTATAAGCCAGCTTCCCCTTGCCAGCGTTTGGCACACCTTCCTGCTGCTGCTTGCAGTGCTGTGGCAGTGTCCAGCCCTCTGCTCATGCCATTGTTTTCCCTGCCAGGATGGAGTCTCCCCTTGAGTCTGTAAGCCAAGTAAACCCATTCCTCCATAAGCCGCTTTGTTTGGGTTCTTCCTGCGCAGCAACTAGAAAGCTGACTGCAACAGTTTTGGTACCAGAAGTGGGGTCATCTGTTGCTGCTAGAACCCTGATCTTGTGGCTTTGGTCTTCTGGAAGTGATCTACAGGAGGAATGTGGAAGGATTTGAAATCTCAGCCTAAGAGATGTCTCACAGTGTTGTGAGTTCATGGATCATTCTGGTCAGAGTTGAAAGACCTGAATGTAATGAGAACTATGGACTGTGCGGTTTGGCTTACGAGGGTGAGAAAGAACTTTGTCAGGATTGTGCCAGAAGCAGTTTGCGTGAGAGGCTTACTGTGTTCTGCCTGCCTGTGTTCTGGAAACCTGTGCAGGGTTGTTTTATGTAAAGATGGACTGGTGTGAGCAGATGGAGATGGCACAGAAAGAAAGATCTTTGGGTCAAAACTGCTGCCCGTTCACCTGCAATAGTTTGAGAGGTTAATTAAAACCTTTGAGATTGGGCCAGCTGGTCTGCATTGGAACAACAGGAAGAATGTGGACTCTTTGAAGTAAAGGGCCTGAATGCTTTGATCCTCCCTGGATTAACAAGTTGGTAGCCCACCTGTTTCTGTAGAATGAAAATTGGTTAGAAAGAAAGGGTCATTGGATTTGCAACACAGTTTTGTTTTTGAAAAATGTCCATCGGTGTGTGAAGCAGGTGTGCTAGGTTGCCTGCATGGAGGCCGAGGATGAACTGTGGGTTGCAATGGAGACCCAATGAATTCCAGGACCATGGATGGGTTCCAAGGCAAGCTGCCAGCACTGGATGAAGTTTTCCCAGACTGTGAGTAGCCCTGCTGGAGGGGCAGAATTGAATCTCCAAGAGACTTGTGTTATTGGTTAGAATCATTGAACTTGGAGTTAGAGATTGGTGGTACCCTGTTTGTTTTAAATCTTGTATTGGTCAATCTATTTTTGCTGTGCCTCATGTTTTGCATTGTGAGTGTTCTGTGCCATTACAGGTTTATTTTTGGTATTATGGCTCAGTTGAAAGCTGTGGGGACTTAAGAGTTGAGTTGAACACATTGTATTTACATCATGTGATTATTAGTTTGTGGGGGCCAGGGGCGGACTGTCATGGTTTGATCCAGGTGTCCTCCACAAACAAATGAATGTGTTCTGATAGATCGATTCTCAGCTGATGGCAATTTGGGAATTAGAACCACACTAGAGCTGTGTTGTTCGGGGCGGGCTTATGGGGGTTATAAGCCAGCTTCCCCTTGCCAGTATTTGGCACACTTTCCTGCCGCAGTGCTGTGGCAGAGGTGATGTCCAGCCCTCTGCTCATGCCATTGTTTTCCCTGTCAGGATGGAGTCTCCCCTTGAGTCTGTAAGCCAAATAAACCCATTCCTCCACAAGCTGCTTTTGTTTGGTTTCTTCCTGCGCAGCAACTAGAAAGCTGACTGCAACACAAGGTTATCAGGATTTAAACTTCAATACTGTCAGTTTTTTTACTTCTTCTGAAACAAGAGTAGTTTGTCAGTATCTTTGAGGAAAGCATTGTCACCTGAGTGTAATTTTAAATAAAACCATCCTATTGGATTTTTGCAAGACAGATAATGAATGTTTCATGTAGGTTTAGTGCGTAATAGATGTGTAAAATTAGGGAAAATCTTTAGATATTATCAGCAGTAATAGATGTAAGTTTAGTCTACCTTCCGTTCTAGTAAGATATCATCTGATTTAAAGTTACCTTTTTCTGATTTTTATATCAGTATGTAGCTCAGTGCCTTGAATGGCTGATTTCTATCAGCAACACCTTATAAACTTGGAGTGATGGATGTCTGTTATCCAGCATTTGGCAGATCAAGACAGAAGATCAGGAGTTCAAGGTCCTCCTAGCTATATTATGTGTTCTAGGCAAGCCTGGGTTATATGAGTCCCTGCCTCAAAAGAGAGAGAGAAAGGGATATACCAAGAGAAAAATAGAGAAAGAGAGGGAAATATAAGAACTTCAAAAATAGATATTAATGTTTAATTGGTGTTAGTCTGATGTCTGGGTAATTGAATATTTAAATTTTTATGTATTATTATAGTGGTAATGAGATTTATACTAACTACTTATGTAGTTCCCTATGTTTATAGAAAATTATATGCTAAAATGCTTGAAATTATATAATCATTATTCCAATTTTCTGTGTAAGTTTAAAAGAGAGATTATACAAAAGTAGAAAAAGCAGAAAAGCAGTAAAAGATGAAAGTCCTTTCTGTCAATTTAATGCATAAAAATTGAGATGAATAGTTCTTGTAGAAGAAGATGGATGAGAAAAATCTATGAAGACAACTGGCTCTGGGGGTCTTCCTAGAGCTAAAGTTTTCAACTAGACATGAGAGGGTCTATAATAAGAAAACAGTGGCCCACTCTCAGCATCTCAATAAAGGATACTGATTCAGTAAGGGAACAATGCTGTTTTCCTTACCAGATATTTATGGGATTGATAAAGCCAAAACTGCATAAATTCAGTTTTCAGATTTTAACGCTATGTTTATTCATTCTAGTTTGTATACAAAATGGGTTTCATTGTGACCTTTTGAAATACATATTCTTGTGCTTTGATCACATTTAGCCCTAAACGTGTAACATTTTAAACACAATTCTCATCACTTAATTATCAAAATCATCTCAAGGCTGGAGAGATTGCTTAGTGGTTAGGACGATTGCCTGCAAAGCAGAGGAACCCCAATTTGATTCCCCAGTACCCACATACAGCCAGATGCACAAGGTGGCCCATGTGTTTGGAGTTCATCTGCAGTGGCTGGAAGCCCCGTGTGATTTTCCCCCTCTCTTCTCTCAAATAAATAAGTAAAATATTTTTAAATCATCTACAGGTACAGTGCACACTAAGGTTATGCTTATGGTTGATGTCTTCAGTAATGTCTGGTTAAATAGGTGTATTTCACAATATTAAAGTTTCTGAAGCGACTACAATGGACTTTACTGTGAATATGAATTTCATGTCTCTAATGATCTTAGTCTTCTTATTTACTTCAGTGGAGTGTCTTTTATCATGGTGTGTACACAAAGAGGTTTTTGATAACTTAGGAATATCACTGAAGGTGTATGCACTTGAAGTATAAATACTTAATTTAATAATACTTGCTTGAAAATATACACAGTTTGGGACAATATGCTTATCTAAAATTCTAGGATTTGGAAGCTGAGCAAAAATGACTTGACCATGAGGTAGAGAATATCCTGTACTACACTGTTAGTTCAAGAATAAATGACTTGTGAAGGAAGATACTATATCAAATTAGAAACAACAAAATAAAACAACACTATCAAATAGAAACAACAAAATAAACAAACAGGATTTAAACTAGATAGTATATGATGTGTAATAATATATAAAATATACATTAAGTTAATATGTAATAATATAATACATAATTATATACACTACGACATATGTGCAATATTATAAATTAAATTTATTATGCATATAATATTTTTATGCTGTATTGAGGAGCTTATTTTTTGGTTTGTAATATATTTGTAACTGGATATGTTGGAGCACACCTGTAATCCCAATATTCAGATGGCTTTAAGATAACTGCCTCAATTGAACTGTGAATTTAAGACCATCCTGAGTAACATAGTGATATCCCATGTTTTAAAAAAAAGCATGATCTGGGTGTCTAAATTTTTTTTATAATTGATTGATCTACTAAGCAATATATCAATTGACATAAAGAATACTACATCTGATGGTTCTCTTTTCTCTGATCTTTTGACTTGCAGGTGCATCAGCAATATGGAAGCACCGAATCTAACGCATGCATCAGAATTTTATCTGATGAGAATATCAGAGAAGCCAGAACTGCAGCCTATTCTTTTTGGACAGTTCCTGTCCATGTACCTGGTCACAGTGCTTGGGAACCTGATGATAATCCTGTCCGTCAACTCTGACTCCCACCTCCACACCCCCATGTACTTCTTCCTCTCCAACCTGTCCTTGGCTGACATTGGGTTAATCTCCACCACTGTCCCCAAGATGATTGCAAACATCCAAACTCACAGCAGAGCCATTTCCTATGTGGGCTGCCTGACCCAGATGTCCCTTATTATCATGTTTGCATGCATGGATGGTATGCTTCTGACTGTGATGGCTTATGACAGGTTTGTGGCCGTCTGTCACCCCCTGCATTACACAATGATCATGAGCCCTCGCCTCTGTGTCATGTTGGTTCTGATATCTTGTTTACTTAGCTTGTTGGAAACCCAGGTTCATCTTTTGCTTGTGTTACATATTACCAGTTTCAAGGGTGTGGAAATTCCCAATTTTTCCTGTGATCCTTCTCAAGTTCTTAATCTTTCCTGCTCTGATACTTTTACAAATATCATAGTTAAATATTTGATTGGTATCATTTATGGTATTTTTCCCACGTCTGGGATCATTTTTTCTTACTACAAAATAATTTCCTCTATTCTAAGTATCCCATCGTCAGGTGGAAGGTATAAAGCTTTCTCTACCTGTGCGTCTCATCTGTCCGTGGTTTGCTTATTTTATGGGTCAGGTCTTGGAGTGTATGTTGGTTCAGCTGCATCACATTCTCCCAGAATCAGTGCTGTGTCCTCACTGATGTACACTGTAGTCACCCCTATTCTCAATCCCTTTATCTACAGCCTGAGGAACAGGGACATCCAAAGTGCCCTGAGAAGGCTCTACAATAGAATATTTAGTATGTGTGATGTTCATTCCTAATATAGTTTTGAAAATGGGTTAAAATTTAACATGCAGATCCGTAAGTCCTCCCTAAATATTTTCATTGTTTTAGTAATTCAATGACAATTATTTATGATGTATCTACTAGGTGCTGGAGGAGTGTGTGGAGAGATTTCCTATTATCTTAATTTTTAAAAATTTTGTGATAGTAAGATGGATCAAGAAATTTCAAAGGATTGTTGTACTAAGAAACTGCAAAATTCAATAATGTCTCTGCATCTAATTAGTGGAGCATACACCTTTATGTTACTGTACTCTAATATATTTCAGTAGTACTTGATATATATTAATACCACTTTCTGACCTTTAGCTATTTATAAAAAAACTATGTATTTATATATCAGCACTGATGTGGAAATATTTAATAAAATCTGCTCACCAAGTTTATTGTAGTGCTTGACTTTGTGTGACATATATATAGAAGTAAGTCATGCAGAGATGTGAAGAATTGTCTCATTTTTATAAAAATGTTTTAATTTATTTATAAGCAGAGAGAAAGAGTGAGGGAGAGAGAGAATGGATATATCAGAGCCTCTTGCCTCTGAAAATTCCAGACACATGTGTCACTTTTTGAATCTGATTTCCTGTGGGTCCTGGAGAATTAAACCTTAACCAACACAGGCAGGTTTTTAAGAAAGTATGTTAAACCACTGAGAAATCTCTCCAGCCCCCAAAATTTCACTTTCATAAGCAATCACACACATATCTGCAAAACATTGACTCTGAGTGTATATATTTTTTAATCTAGTAAAGTAAATGTTAGTATAATGACATATCAAAAAGTAGACATCATTTTCATGTTTTTCATACAAGTCTTTGTTTTGCTTCCCCTTTCTTCTATCCCTGTTCCCACTTAACCTGTACTATAGTCTTTCTTCCACTGTACCTCACATGTGACCTTTTGTTCTTTTCTTTTTTTCTCACTTTTCTTCCCCTCTCACTGTCTTCTGTATTCATAGCCTATACCTTTTCCCACATACCCTCTCTTGTATATTCTTGAATATTCAAAGTTAGGATTAACATATAAGAAAGACCATATGCTTTTTGTCTTTCTCAGTCTAGGTTACCTCACTTAATACAAGCTTTTAGGTACATCTATTTTCCTGTAAATTTCATAATTTCATTTTTCTTTATAGTTGGATGAAATTACATTGCATATATGTACACCTTCATTAGTTAAAAATCAGTTGATGGTCATCGAGGCTGACTAATTTTCCAGCATTTCAAAGTACAAAAATTATATTTAATATGAATGGTATTGTTGGCAATAGTAGTATGTAATATTAATGGGACAATTAATATTAATTGCCAGAGACAATTTCAAGGCAGTGAAAATTGTTGGGCAAACAGAATCAAGAACTTCTTCTGCAGACATCCTGGTTAATGTGGTTTGCTGTGAGGTCAGGATCTGCAGAAGTGCATGTTTTGGCAAATGAGACATAGAACACAATTTGATAGATATAATAAAATTTTCTTATCTTATATACCTGCTGGTATATAAGATAAGATATTTTCCCTATTTTACACATAAGGAAATGTCCCAGATTTGTTTTACTCATTTCTAAAATGTTCCCTTTTGCATTTTTCAATTACATAGCAGTGAGAATTGGACTGCTTATGACTGGTGTTTGCTCACCTATGTGGCTCCTAATTTTTTATGCCAGTGTATATGGGTGTATTCGTGTATATTCATTTCTGTGTGATTACACAGTGTGTGTGTGGAGGCTAGAGAACCTCTTACGTGCCTCCCACCTTTTAATGAATGAGTCTTTCATTAGCCTGGAGCTCTCCATGTGTGCTATGGGACTTCCCAGTGCTGGGTCAATGAGCATACGCCATGATGTCTAGAAATTTTTTATTTGGAATATCAAAGATATGGACATATTGCATATTGGTCATATTCCCAAGGGTATCTATCTTCTTATTTACCTTCTGCCCTGCCCTCAGTGGAGTTATCAGTCATCACTGTGGGGCCAAGAATGAGCCACTCATTTACTGACCATAGTACAATGCCACAGAGTACACCTTCCTATATTGTAGATCTTACATTTTTTTTACCCTTTCTTTTTTTTTAATCCTTATTTTCCAAAATTAGATACATTGAATGAGCAAATATTGTGTTGCTATTCCCATTTCCCTCCTCCCTGTCCCTAATCCACTGGGTATCCTCCTCGGTGGGCACAATGGATCAATCCATGTGGTAAGGGATTATGGATAGTGCAGGAGGCAGCCAGATTGCCCCCCACCCTTTATGTGCTGTAGCTGATAGGGCAATGTTTCTGGGTAATCTCCTCCACCATGGTTCTTACAATCTTTCCACCTCCTCTTCCTCTCAGTTCCTTGAGTCATGGAGGGTGAGTTTTAAGTTTGTCTTATTGTTGTGAATTTAAGAGTCTCCGTGCTTCTACTTTAAGTTGTGTTGGAAGTCGTTGGTATCTGTCTCGTTGACTTATCTTGAGGTTGACTGATTGGCTGTGGTTATAGGTCTCTTTCTTGCCCCACCAATCTCTCAGATATTTCATTTGGGGCCTGCATGATGGGCCTGGGGTGGTTCATCTCTTTCTGGGATATTGGCCTCCCACCTGAGGCTCATCAGTGGAGTTGGAATGTCCACAGCTCTCTCACTGCCTTCTGAAAAATACAAAGAGAATTTCCATCAGAGTGTGAGATCAGTATAGGTTAAATGAGATACACATTTCTAATTTGACAATATTCTATTGGGATTAGTGTCTCTGTAGTTCTCTGGTAAATGGAATTTCTCCTTGGAGGCCAGGTTTTTGTTCCTGTAGGATTTTTCCCTGAGTCCCAATTCCAGTTAAGGTTTCCTTGTCACTGAGTGGATTACTTAGCCAATTTTAAAGCTGTTGAACACTCCCCTGTAGGTTTTCACACCTGTATTGCACAGGTGATCATTTCTCGGTCTGTTGATTTCTCCCAGAAGGAAGTGTATTCAGCCTTCTCATGGCAATGGTCTGCATTTTGTATCAGTGGTCTCTGCTTTCTCCAAATATTATTGACCAATTTCCCCTGGAAGCTTATGTAGCACCTACCAGCACTGCACTTGCTACTCTCTGGGGGTTGGTTACCATTCTGGATCTCACAGGGTCTCTTGGTGTTGTTCGATGACTTTCTGTGGTTTCTTCAGCAATAGGGTCTTACCTTTGGCCTGGGGTGAGTATTAAAGAACTTTGACATAATCCTGTCTTGTTTTGCTGACCTTGTGGGTCTCTTTGATAAGCAGCTCAGTGTGGCAAGGATCAAATGACTGGGACTGGGAGTTGTAGGTCTGATCAATGTTTCATGGTGTTAGGCTTCCTCCCCTTCCATTCACAGCCCCTCTTACTAGACAGTGCCCACTTCTTCCTCAAGAGCTTACTGTATGAAAGTAAGGATTTTATGATTTTGATTCATTATTGGATTAGCTTATTGTTTAAGTACCCCCCTGCGGTACTCCCCCTCCCATTCCTTCCACCTCTTTCACAGTCTCTCATTTCCCCTGCTAGATTTGCTTAGAGTTTAAGTTTATCCTAGTTAGGAACCATGTATGAGGGAGAATGTGCAGTGTTTGACGCTGTTCTTTTGTGAGTTCACTAAGTAAGATCTGCTCCAAGTCAACACTTTTCTCTAAATGATATTATGTCATTTTTCCTTTCCTCTGAGCAAAATTCCATCATGTAGATGTGCCACAACTTTGATACCTATTCATCCAGGGATGGACATTTGGGTTGATTCCAATTCCTGGCTATTATGAATTGAGCTGCAATAAACATGGTGGCACTAATGTCTCTGTGCTGAGGTGTGACATCTCCAGGGTAGATACCTAGTAGAGGGATAGCAGGGTCCATTGGTAGCTCTATGTCCATTCTGTTCAGGAGTCTCCACAGAGCTTTCCATAGTGGTGGAAAAAGTTTGAAATCCCACCAGCAGTGAATTGAAGGTTCCTGTTTCCCTGTATCTTCACCAGCGATTATTATTGTTGCATTTCTTTATGATTGCCATTCTGATTGGATCTCATTGTAGTCTTGATTTGCATTTCCCTGATGATTAAGGATGAACAACACTTTCTTAAGTGAGAATAGGCCATCTGTGTTTCCTCCTCTGTGAATTCTCTGTTGAGATTAATGCCCCATTTTTGAGGAGACTGATTTTTTTTAGTTCTTTGTAGGTTCTAGATATTAGATATCTGTTTGTGTTATAGCTGGCAAAAATCATCTCCCAGTTTGATGGTGGTATATTGGTTCTGAGGACGGTATGTTTGTCTGTCCAGAAGCTTTTAAGCTTGGTAAGGTCTCATTGGTAAAGTGATTGCTGCAATTTCCACCCTTTCTTTGACAATATACCCTGTCTTTGAGTCTTCGATGACTTTTACAGTTGAGCTCAAGCAATCTTCTTATTTTCTGATATGGTTTTGAGAAGGTACCCTGGTAAAGGTCTTCTGGCTAGCAAATAACAGTAGTAGTCATATATAATTTGTTGTTTTCTCTGTAATATGTCCTGGGCTCTGGTAGGTGGAGGTGATTCATCCTGCTCAGATTTCTTTTCTTTTTGATGTGTGATGGGTCAGATTCACCACTATTTGTAAAAAGAACATTCATTTGCCAATAGTAAAAGATGCAGGGAGCCGGGACATCGCCATGGCAGGATGGCGCCACCTCTCTTGCAGCTAAGTGGGAAACAACTCCACCTTAGGCAATGCTTTGAGAAACTGTCCCTAGCCAATCCTGTGGCGCCTGGAGGTGGCAAGCAGGAGCCAGCCAATCATGGGACGATCCGTGTCTCTTTTCCTATAAAAGCGGCTGATTCTTAGTGTTCGGGGCCCCTCGCTTCCTTCCCCCCTTCAAACAAAGGCTCTCCATTAAAGTGTGTTGAGAAGAATCCTCGAGTCGTGGTTGTTCTTCCTCGCTGCTCGAGGAGCTCGCCACAGATGGTGCCGAAACCCGGGAAACTGGGACACCGATCGAGGAGCCGAAGAGGATCCAGAACTCGACACACGGAGAGGAGACGTCGGAGAGGAGACGTTGGTAAGTATAATCAGCTGATTTCCCCAGATATGTTGACTACTGAACTGGAAAGTTGGGTGCTTGCCCTTGCCCCCTATGTGTGGGGATTGCTAGCCTATTGCTTCCGTCTGTATTGTGATGGACCTGGCAGGGAGGGTAGACGGGCTAGTCACCAGGACAGTCTTTCAGAGTCGGAGTCAAGAGGGAAAGATAGATTTAAGCCTAAAAGAAAAAAGGACAGAAATAAATATAGAGAAGAAAATACAGAAAAGGAAAAGAATAAAAGGAAAAAAGATAGATATAGAGAAGAAAATACAGAAAAGGATAAGAATAAAAGGAAAAAAGAGAGATATAGAAAAGAAAATACAGATGACGAGTTTAGTGAGAAAGAATCAGATGAGGGGTCAAGGGAGGAACTCGACCCTAAAGAAGAAGAGAAATTAGAAAAAGCTAAAAGGGAAAAGAAATTGGAGGAAGCCGCTGATATCTATGGACCGCAGCAACCTCTTGTGGCTGGTCAGCCTAAGGGAGATTCTCAAGAGGGGGCGACGCCCTCTGCACCCCTGCCTCACTCCCCGGCGGCGGGAGGAGGTCAATGTTTGTTATGGAAAACTGCTCGTGGTTTCCTAAAGACTACAGAGCAGCATGTTCCTAGGTTTCTGGAGGAGATGGAAGGAACAGTGGGTAGGCAACAGGTTCAAGGCGGCGCGCTGAGCCTGAGCGAGTTAGAGGGTGCATGGTGGCGTTTATCAAGGCCACCCGGGCCCAGATGTTGCCCTTCCACCCCACAGAAAACCAGCCAGATCCAAGGCAGCCAGGCAGGTGAACAAATTAAACAAAAAACTCCAGAATGCCCTGGCCAGGAAACTTGGAATTCCTTAGTTTGTTTTTCTTTTCTCTGAAATGCAAATTCAACCCCCGGCTACTGTCAAGGTCACAAAACCCAATGCTCAAGAGCGACGTCAGAAGGTCAGGCTTAGAGGTCTGAGTATGTTATAAGGCCTTTTCTCTGTCTATACAGATATAAAAGCAAGCTAAGCCTCTACTATTTATATATGCAAAAGTGATATTCTTCAGTCAGTCTAAAATGCAGGTTTCCACCTTGTTAAATGCAAGCACCCTGGGACTAAAAGAAAACAATGGTCACTCAGGGCTCGCCCCAGGGAATACAGCCTTTTGTTTAAAAGAAAAGCCTTTCAGGCTGAGTTCAATTGATTTGGTTTAAAGTTTTTTTTTTTTTTTCCTCTAGAAAGGGAGATGACAAAATGCTTAATTGGCTAATAAAATTTTCTCCTTCTGGGTTATTGATCATGCTTAAATATTAACTATGTTACAGATTTGTCTTTTCAGGTTAATCTCTATATGCAGCTTGTCTCAGAGATCATTATACTATTTTAAAATATACAACACAAAATTATTAGCAGGAAATATACTATGGGTTGTCAATTCTCCAAAAATGATATTTATAGAGGTATTAAAAAGAAGGGGGAAAATGCCCCTAGAAAGTGTCTTTCTAAATTTTGAGAATTTTACAAAAAGACTAGTCATGGTAAATTATAAAAAAAATGATTCTCTAGCTTAAATTTTTATAAAACAGAGTACAAATGTTCTTTTGCTTGTTAAACCATACAGGCTAACACTGGACCTGATCACTCCAGTTATAGCTGTTGGTTCAATGACTAAATTATTTGTGGATTAAGAAATGTACAAGAGAAACTCTTGA
>PVHP010030011.1:0-20831 GCA_004024765.1 Zapus hudsonius
TTGAAAACAACAAGAAGAGAGATGTTGGGTTGGGGATTTAGTGCAGTGGATGAGCAGTTGCCTAGCAAGTGCAAGGCCCTGGGTTCAGTCCTCAACACTGAATAAAAAATAATAATAAGAGAGACATCTTCTGAAAATCTTAAGATTTGTGATATTTATTCTTGGCAAATGTTCCTCCAAGCATCATTCCCTTCCATTCCTGATGGACCGGGAAACATGGGGTAGGTGTCACAGAGGAGATGCCCAACTGTCTTGGATATGTAACAATTTTTGACTTAGTGCTTATTTAATACTATTTATTATGAGAGAGAGAGAGAGAGAGAGAGAGAGAGAGAGAGAGAGAGAGAGAGAGAGAGAGAGAGAGAGAGAGAGAGAGAGAGAGAGAGAGAGAGAAAGGAGAATGGATGGGTTTTCAGGGCCTCCCGCTGCTGCAAACAAACTCTAGATGCATATGCCACCTTGCATATCCAGCTCTATGTAGGAATTGAACCCGAGTTGTTAGACTTTGCAAGTAAGTGCTTTCAACTTACTGACAATCTCTCCAGCACTGACTTAGGTTTCACATGGTTTGTCTGCCTAAATTTATCTTTCATTTGCATGTAGACAGCCATTAGAAATCACACTCAGCCCAGGAGTACAATAACACAGAGACATCATTTTTTGTGAGAATAATATAAAAAATGCTCCAAGTTGTGGAAATGGTTTTGAGTTATAGAAAACACTAAATAAAATTTAGCATGCCCATTTTGTGGATAAGAAAATTATGTTTCCAATATGTTAGATAACTTCTCTTGGACCCAAATTAAAAAGAAAACTTGGACTTCACAACTGTGTTTATTTAGCAGTCCTTACTGCCTCGATTTAGACTACCTGATTTACCTGTGATCTTTTATGCATTTAAAGTCTAGGTAAGAAAACTAAGGATTATGAACCATGAAAACAATAAATATTAGTTGATTATTTACAACGAAATTTATGTGGAAAAACATTTGATTTTTTTGTATATTCAAATGTTCTGGAAAATGCAATGCCTTCAGAATTTAATATAAAAATTGAAGACCTTTCCTCCTGCTCTTATGCATTATTCTTTTATTTATTTATTTGAGAAAGCATGCCTGCATACACAAGAGAGAAAGAGAGAGAGAGAGAGAGAGAGATGGAGAAAGAGTATGGTTGTGCTAGGGCTTCCTGCCACTGCAAAAGAATTTCAGATGCATGTGCCGCTTAGTGCATCTGGCTTTATATGGGTACTGAGGAATCAAAGTCAGGTTTTTAGGCTTTGCAGGCCTTAAGGACCTTAAATGCTGAGCCTTCTATCTAGCCCTCATGCACTAATTTATAGTTGAATCCACAGGTCTTGACAAGGAGAGATTGAGATATCCTCATGTGATACAGCTGTTTGAAATCTTATTTCACATAAAACACACATACTTAACTTTTGTCGTATTGAATTCACAAAGCATGTGAAAAAGTAGGAACTGATTCATAGCACCAGAATTTAAGAGGAAGGATTTTTTTCTTTGTCATGTTAAAATACTATGCCACACTTAACAAGTGGTGGTTTAACTTCATTACTTTCATACACTTCATTAACTTAGAGAAATTTAAGAGGAAATAATCTGTGCATATTTTATAACAAAAGATCCAGTATCTTAAACTGAAAATGTATTCATAAGATTTTACTGCCCCAGTATTTAATGAAGAAGAAATTAAATTACTTTATTTTCTTAGGGGAAAATCTCAAGTGATAAATTTGGATATATAATTAAAATGCTTATGTACCTTGCTTAATTAAAAATAGACACTCATTCAAAATTATAGGCCATTTGAGGCATGCATGCTATTTATAAATAACTCAGGAAAAATGCCTGGAAACCAGAACAAAAGTAACATGACAGTGTCCATACATTAACCTTCCCTTCCCTTCATCTACTGTTGTTACAGGAAAATCTTGTGTAAAAGCAGCTTTATCCTGATTAGGTTGAAAAGAATCTCCAGTGGAGACACAGCATCAAGGCAAAATATCTAAAGCTGACAGTTTGATTTTCTTTTCTTTTTTTTTTTTACCCCAAGTGTTATGACCACAACCCAGAATGCATTAGTCATGCTAGGATCAGAAGATAGTTTTTGCTTAAAAGACTTGAAGGGTCTTATGAATGCAAAATGGACTCAAAGAGCCTGCTGAGTTTATAGTTGCATGTGTGTCTTTAATCATAGAAAAGAGCTTCTATCTCAGAAAACAGAAAGTACTTGTGTAAAGTCTCCAAACAAAATTTTGATGAGGACCTTGAGTATGCAGAAATAATTGAATCAAAGGGACAGGATAATGGGATTTGGGCTGGAATGTGGAAGAACTGAAACTTGGTTGTAAGATGCTTAAAATTTTTCCTAGAGCTTATATCAAAATTTTCTACAAAATACTTGGCTGCCCTTATTGTATCTATAAATGTTCAAATATCTTTCATGTTTATTACATAAGTTTTGAGTGTTAGGAGATACAGACTTTGAGTCAACCAAAACAGAACACTTGTGTGTGTGCATGTATGTATGTGTCTGGATCTCATGGGTGTGGATGGGCATGCGTCTGTGGGTACCAGAGGAATATGTCAGTTTATTTCCTTAGTGGCTCTCCACCTCATTTAATGAGACATGATCTCTTATTAAACTGAAAGTTTATCAATTCAATTAATCTAGCTATCCAGCAAACTCTGGGGCTGCAGATATACATAGACACAGCAACAAATATATGAGAATATGAAGTCAAGCTCTCATGTTGTATAACACTTTATCAACTGTGCCATCATCCCAGCCTGAAAGAGTTTATTTTATAAACCAGAATATTGTGTGTGTATAACAAAAGTACTCTTTTTATAAAAATAAGTATCATTTACTTGTATGACATGTATAATTGAAAATGTGAATAAGAATAACATGATTAAATCAGTAATGAAAAGTCAAAAAAGTCTACCATCTCACAAATTTAAAGATGCATTCTATCAACTTTTGAAAAAGAATATCACTGTTTCTTAAAATATTCCAAAATAAAAATAATAAATCCACTCTTGCAAACACATTAGCTAGACTAGAACCTCTAGTTGGACCTGGAATGTACCCTGTGACCATGTGCTTATAGGCTTGGACCTCAGCCCAAGAAAATTTTGGGAGTTGGTGGAAATTTTCAGAGGCTGGTGTATGGGTGGCTTTTTTGTTTCTCAGAGCACATTCCCTCAAAGAGGATTGTGAGACCCTGGCTTCTTTTATTTTATTTTTTTTAGCACAAGGCCATAAGCAGAACTTCTAGGATTCATCAGCCTAATATGCTCCCTCTGCAAGGCAAATAAATGAATAAATAAATAAATACTTGAACTTAATCCCCTAAAACTCTGATCCTACACAAACCCTTTTATCTTTCTGACTGATTATTTGAGGAACATCTTCCAGTAGCACATGGCAGATCACCATATGTACATTACCCTTACACTAAAAATAATACAGGACTGAAATGGAAAGAAAGAAAATTACAGGCCAATATTTTCAATGAACATAGATATATAAATCCTCAACAAAATATTAACAAACAGTATCCAACATCTCATTTTAATGGTTATTCCCCATGATCATTTGGATTTCATTCCTGGGATACAAGAATGAGCAAATTGTTGTAGTCAGCCACACACCACTGGGATGAACCTCCAGACTAGGCACAGTTATGGGAGAAAGGGATTTATTGAAGTTACAGATCCAGGGGAAGTTCCATAATGATGTAGGCTGGGCCCCCTTCACAGGACCAAGCATAGAGAAAAAGAAGCTGTCACCAACACCACACACACACCCCAGCAAAAACAGGCAGGAGGAGAGAGGGGGGGAGACGGGGGGAGAAAGAGAAAGAAAGAGAGAGAGAGAGAGAGAGAGAGAGAGAGAGAGATTTCCTTTCCTTTCCTTTTATATAGTCTTAGTGTCTTGCAATCCTTTCCTGGACTTGATTTCCTGAATCTCTGGAATTACTTCCTACACTATGTTAGTTTCTAGCTAGTGTCACTTCCTGAATCTCTGAGTCTCCCTTCTCTCTTCATTTCAGAAGAAATCTTCTACACAACATTCAACTTTACTGTGGCTTGCTAACAGGTCAAGTTGACAACAAAACTTAACCATAATAGCAATCATACCCAAACTAAATGTGAGACATTATCAACAGAATGAATGAAAACAATGTGCCCATTCCCAAGGATGCAGATAAGAAATTTAATAAAATGTAATCTCTTTGTGATCACAATAGGAAGCCAATTAAGTATAGAAGTCATGTACTTCAACATAATGTAGTCCATATATAATATACTAATAGGTGATATTACACTGAAGGGGGAAAATGTGAACACCTTCTAGGATCTGGAGTAAGATAAGGAAGAACATGTTCAGCATTGTGCCTATTACCTTAGCTGATGTAATCAGGCAAGAGAAAGAAGCAGACAGCAATCAATTTAGAAAAGAGAAATCCAGACCTTATTATTTGTATATGACAAAATATCATATGTAGAAAATCCCTAAGACTCAACCAAAAACTATATACCTGAGGGACCAATTCAGCAAAACTAAGGCTATAGTCAATATACACAAATAAGTGAGATTACTGGCTGTCATTATCTAGTTATCTGAAATAGAAATCCAGAAAGGAATTCTATTACAATAGCTACAAAAAGACTTAGGAATATATTTAACAACAAAAAAAAGTCTCTACAACATACACTGCAAAATACTAGTGAAAGAAATTCAAGAAAATACAATTGAAATTGTTTAAGTATCAACACTACCAATGTTGATTCATTGAAATTCCTATCAAAATGAAAATGTTACTCACTAGACAGGTAGAGGTAGCAATCCTAAAATTTGTATAGAACAATAAAAACAAATCACTAGTTGCCCACATTGAGAAAATAAAATCAAATTAGTAGATATTACACTGCCTGTCATCTACACAAACTGTAACACTTTATTGATCATATCAATATTGCTTTGGCATGAAAAAAATAGACATGCCAATCAATTCAACACAGTAAGGAGCCCAGAATTAAACCCACACCCAAGCCAGTTCAACAAAGTTGCCAAGACCCCTTATTAGTGAAAAAGCAGCATTTTCAATAAATAGTGCTTAGAAAATTAGGTTGCCCCTACAGAATAATTAAAGTGGGTCTCTATCTTTTTTCTGTTAACAAAAAATAAATTCAACGTGCATTAAAAACTTAAATTCAAAACCTGGAACAATGAAATGAGCAAAGTAGCACAGAGGAACTGCTCTGGGACACTGAACAGTCAAGAAATTTTGGAAAAGACCTCAAAGTACAAGAAACAAGAAGGAATTGTGTCAAATGAAAAGCTCCATGGAAAAGAGGAAAATGAAAAACAAGAGACAATTTACAAAAGGGGAGAAAATGTTGATAGATGATATATTTCAAACTTAATTATATAAAAATATACATTAAAAACTCAAAAATCAGTAAAGAAAACACAATTTAAAATTGGCAAATAAATCTAATTAGCTACTTGTCAAAAGAAGACAAAATTGACAAGTGAATATGTGAAAGTGTTCCACTTCACAGTCAAAAGAAAAATGCAACTCAAAGTCACACAAGTCAGAAAGCCTGTTCTTAAAAGGATGACAGTTGGCTACCTCCCTGGGGACCCTTCCAGTTGGGGAGCTCTCTTGCTTGACTTTCATTTTCTATATCACAATCTAGGAAACAGATAAACCCTTCTTTAACCTTAAAAAATGACCACAGTTACCAAGTTCCTGCAGAGAGGGAAGAAGGGAATACACCCTAGTGGTAGAGCGTAAATTATTACTATTGTAGTCAGTATAGAAGTACCATATGAGAGAGAGTCTAAGCCCATGAAAAACTGATCAGTCCTGCAACTCCTGGCCCCCAGTCATATGATCAAAACAATTTCACTTCTGAGAATATGTGCAAAAATAATTAAACCAGTATATATAGAAGAGATATCTGTACCTTCAAGTTCATTGATGCACTATTCAATTAGGAAATAGACATGAGTGTCCACCAGCCAGTGTACACTAAAAGAAAGTGTGGCACATTCCACTTGTCAGTTGAGATATCATCAAATATAGTACAATTGACACAATAAAGCAAGTGTTGCATGAACTTATCTCTCAATCCTATGAAATACATTTAAGTTGGTTTTATGGAAGTTGAGGATAGAAAGTTGGTTATCAGAGGCTGTGAGAAATAATGGGACAGGTGTAGAAAGATAGATCAATGGGTACTAAAATAATTTAAATAGGAGCAAGGTGTTGGAGTGTGCTATTTCACAAAAAAAGTGATTCAGATAATAATTACATGGAATATCAGTCAAAGAATTAAAAACAATAGCAACAAAGATATTGAATGCCTTTACTAGAATGAATGGATAAATATTGGAGTTAATAAAATATATTTATTATGTTCATGTGACTTCAATATCATACTGCATTTAGAAACTGGGGCATCTCTTTCATGAGTCTTGAATGGCAAATGAGCACATTTTTGGGACTACAAAAATAAAAGTTACATCGTTTCTATTCAAGAGGATGAACACTTGGTAGATTATTATCACCCAGGATGTTCTTAAGCATCACTGAGAAAGTATGTAGTAGCTCTCCTTCATGTCAAAGACCGTCATCCTACAGTAATTTGATCTCAGCTCCACTCATTATAAGACTCAGAAAACTTATAGACTCTTTAAAAGAGCCTAGCAAGATTTTTAAAGCTAAATTTGATCTTTCTCATTCTAAGTGTAGTTATGTGACACTTTAAGGCTTAAAAATTCGAATTAATTATGTTTATTAAACTCTATGTCTTTTTATTTTATCAATCTCAGCTTTGAAGCTGGATGATATGCCAATTGTAAACACACTGATATAAAAAGTTATGGTACAGACATAGCAGTTCAGTCTCCAGAATTATTATAGACACTGTTAAAGATTCAGTGCCATCTAAGCAGGGCAAATTATCCTCTGAAATGCCACACTTTCACAAGACAACTAGATGCCTCTCAAATGTTTTTGAAGGAGATATTTAGACTTTAAAAGTCTATATACAGAGTCTGAGAAGTTATATACAAATAGTCAGTATCCTTCAGTGTCGGAAGGTCTGTCGCAAATACAGAGTCACTGGTAAATAAATTTGTAGAATGAAGCTGCGAGAGGTGAAGACTCTGGAGCCCAAAGTGAAAGGTTTGGATTTGTAACTCATTATTGGTTCCATCGGGTCACTTATTGAAACTTGCTGGATCTGAGTTTTCTCACTGGAATAGTGACATGGTGATAATTTTCTCATCGAATCACTTTATGCTTACTTGAATACAAACCATCATCTTTTAATAAGCCTTTAATAATCCTTTTAGTAACAGGACTAAAGAGACTATCACATGTCTCAACCTCACTTTGCTCTTATTATACACATACATACAGGCTGAATGAACCGGAACACGGAGAAAAAGGTTTTGAAGAAAAAAGTCTGGTGTTAAAGCCAAATAACCCAGAACAACAGTGAAGCTATATGGGAATTACAGTGAAAAGTTATTTAAAGCTTTCTTTTGTAGGTCATTTTTTATACAGGCTGCCAGGGTCATTGCTCACCATTGATCTCTCCCTGAAAGAACACTGTGAGGCTCATGATTGCTTCTGTGGCATCAATTGGTTCTAGTTTTTCACCGTGTAGACCAAAGATGGTATTCTACCTCTCTATCTAATTAATATAAGTTGTAGGCAGTCTTCACAATGGGACAACCTGATTGATCACTTGATGCCACAGAAGTGGTGAAGAAATGTTCACAAACTTTAGTAAGGAGTACACTGGTGATATTTCTTTTAAAAATGTATTTATTTACTTATTATTTATGAGAGAGAAGTATATAGAAAAAAACAAAGAGACAGAGAGTAAGTAAGTATGGACATGCCAGAGCCTCCTGCTGCTACAAATGAACTCTAAGATGCATGTGACACTTTGAGCACATGGCTTGACATGGATACAGGGACATGAACCATGGTTGGCAGGCTTTGCAAACAAGGACCTAGAACCACTAATGCATATTCCAGGCCATTGCAAATATTTCTTTCCAGTGGAAGAAGAAGCCAGCTTCTCTTCAAGCTAAGAGATGGAAATGAAATTCTTTCCTTAAATTCAGAGAAAATCATAAGAGAAGAGTAGATAAAGAGAAATAAAGAAAAATAAGAGAACTGTATGATGTATTTACCTGTTTCCAAGCAATGTCACTCCCTTGTCACAGATCTAATTAAGATTTTAAAGTATTTTCAGGAAATAGCACTGTTTAATAGACTTCATTACTGTATTATGACATTTTACTGTCCTTTTAAAATTAAAAAAAAATTAAAGTGGATAAGTAGTTAATATTACCCAAAGTGAATAAGATAACTTGATTTTCCTTGTCATCATATTTATTTCCTGAATCGTTTTGGTTGCTGACCTTTGCCTTCTCTATCTTTTATTCCTTCACAGTATCCTTACTTGTCTCTTAGCCATTTTCAATGTCTTTACCAAATAAAAGTAGAGTGAAATGTGCAGAAAGCACTGTTTTCTTTTACTATGGTTATTTGGAGCTCCCACTGACATAAGGAAGCTGTAGAAAGGAGGAAATGGGTTTTCATGATTCTGGGTGTCCTTTTGAAAACTGTGTCTAATAAATGACATTTAAAAGATTACTCACAATACCATTTATCCTATAGGGAAAAAAAGCTAAAAATGTAAAGAAATGTTATCTACAGAAAACTAAGAATAGTACATGTAGATATTTAACCTCAAAAATCATTTGCCATAGTTATTTTAAATCTCATTGGAAACATGTAAGGTTCTATTAGAATAAGATTACTTTTTAGAGTTAAGCATAGATAAGACAAGATAGGACCTCTGGAGCCTAAATTTCATGCAGTCTCACAATCTCAAGCATTTTATTATTTCTCAATTACTAAGGAAGCTAAAAAAAATAAAAGACTAAAGTAATGTCTTTTGAAAAGTGATTATGCTTCTCTTGATGGAAGAAAGGACAGAAACCTTCAAGGAAGATGAAAGGAATGGGGAGATTGGAAGAACAGAGGAAGAGAAGGGAGAAAGCAAAGGCAAAATGAAGGGAAATATAAAGAAGCAAGAGGTATAAGGATGCAGAGAAGGAAAGAAAGAAAATGATTAGGGTGTATTAGGACATGCACAGTGGTACATACCTGCTGGGCAGGAGAATCACCATGAGTTGGTGGCCAGCCTGGTTTATGTAGTGCAACTCTCTCTCAAAAACAAACAGGATTAAAATAAATAAAATGAACCACTACCACCACCAACAAAAATATCCCAAAATTTTGCTGGCTGTGTTATTTCATACCAGCACTTCCAGCATCCAACATTCAGGAAGATCAGACAGAGTCAACACATTGACCTCAAAGCTAGTCTATGCAACATAGGGAAATCCAGACCAACCTGAGCTACAGAGAGACAGCTTTAAAAAGCCAACAAATAACTACACACAAAACAAGATAGGCAGGGTGAGGGCTCATCAGAGGAGTGGAAGAAAAAAACATGGGCAGGGAATTCCTTTCCAATATATATATGGTACTGGGACATGAACCAGGCCTGTCAGGCTTTGCAAGCAAGCACCTTGAACCATTAAACTATCTTCCAGGCCATTAGTAATATTTCTTTCCAGTAGACGAAGAAACCAGCTCCTTTCTCTTCAAGCTAGGAGATGGAAGTGAAGTAATTTCTTTCCTTAAATCCAAAGACAATCATAAGAGAAGAGTAGATAAAGAGAAATAAAGAAAAAGAACTATTTGATGTCTTTACCTGTTCATAAGCAATGCCACTCCCACCACAGGTCTAATTATGTCCTCAAGAAAGCTTCCACATTACACTCCCATCCTGACTCCCAGAATTAGTGATTCTGGAATCAATCCTCTGGTGCTTTCTGCAGAGCAGGCCACAGAGCACAGAAACCCACAGTCACAGGTCACTGAAGGGCTGCAGACAGTCATGCACCATCCGTGGCCAGCTGTGACACACTGCGCCAGTCTTTAAATGTCAACTGCAGAAACCCTAATACAGAAATGTAAGACTTTTCTTTCTTGCCTCCCGCTGGTGGCAACCAGGGATGCAAGGGCAGGAAGGCCTGATCAGAGACATGACACCCACTACTGAAAGCAATTACTTAAAATTCACTTCTGGTGAAATGCAGCCAGATCCCTATTTCTGTATTTTCACACAATTTAACAAGTTAAAATATCATTTGTGACTGCTGTATCTCTGATTCTATAACTTGAGATACTGAAAGGAATGAGTAAATCGGCTAAAAAAGTATGTGACCCACATATCATTTGTTGTATGTGATATAGCAAAATATTTTTGTTTATCTTTATTGCCCAAAATTAGATACATTGATTGAGTAAATATTGTGTTTATATTCCCATTTCCCTTCTCCTTGTCTCCAATCCACTGGGTATCCTCCTCGGTGGGAACACTGGATCAATTCATGTGGCAAGGGGTTATAGATAACACAGGAGGCAACAAGGTTCCCCACCCCCTTTATGAATTATAGCTGAGGGGGCCATGTCTCTGGATATTCTCCTCCACCATGGCTCTTACAATCTTTCCGCCCCCTCTTCCACTCAGTTCCCTGAGTCATGGAGGGTGAGTTTTAAGTCTGTTTCATTGTTGTTGTTGTGACCTTAAGAGTCTCTGTGCTTCTATTTTAAGTTGTTTTGGAAGTTGTTGGTTTCTGTCTCGATGACTTATCTTGGGATGGCTGATTGGCTGTGGTTATAGGTCCCTTTCTTGCCCCACCAATGTCTCAAGTGTTTCACTTGGGGCCTACAAGATGGGCCTGGGGTGGTTCATCTCTTGCTGGGATATCAGCCTTCGGCCTGTGATTCGTCAGTGGAATTGGAATGACCACAGCTCTCTCACTGTCTTCTTTACAGGGAGGGTCCTGGCGTGACTGCTAGTCATTGGGCATCTTGCTCTGCCCCCAAGAATCACAGTAAAATATATTTAAAAAGACGTAAGTAGCTAATATTACCAAAAGTGAATTTTAAAAAATTTTTGATTTTATATAAAATCGCATATGATTCTAGCTTAGAATTGGAAAAAATGCCCATGTTCTTTTTTAACTTTTCAACAAATCTAGATTAGGAGGAATACACATTTTTGCTTACACACAAAATTCTAAATAATATATACCATGTAAGATATAGAGCTCCTTTCAGTCTCGACCATTCCCCTTTTCCACGATCTCTCCCACATATCCTCTGCTGAGGGATGCGTGTGAAAACTTAGTGAGTTTTGTATGACTCAGAATGGGAAAGGGTGTATTGACATCTAGTGGACAGAGGACAAGGACCTTATATGGACCTTACTAGAGCAGCCTCTGATTTCACAGAAGTATCCCTAACCATGTCACTGTTGGGGAAATCTGACCTAGAGAAGGTGTGCAGTTCTCATGCTGTGCTCAATTAAGGAACACATACACGCCTAAGTAGGCACAAACTTAGATGCAGATTTGAAAATCAACATTGGAAGACACTGCAAAGTATGGCTATGTCCATGGAATTGTTGATACTGAAGAATTAGTGACACTCAAATTCTGGTGCTCTCTAAGCTTTCAGTTAATAACCGAACAATTTATTTTACTTAAATGAGACTGAGTTCTCTCCATAGAGAGCAATAATGGACATAATGATGGCACAGCAATAAACTCTGAGCCTGGATCATGGATACATGACGAATAATCATGAGCTCACTGCTGCTATTGTTATTACAATTATAAAAGCAAAAATAAATTAAAGTCACTAAAAAAATTCCAATCCATCCATTTCCCACCTAACCCTAAAAGTTGATGAAAAATACACACCAATCACAGTTTTGGCTATGAAAAAGAAATGTAACTTCTAAAGATTATAACCATAGAGACTTCTTTTTTTTATTATCCATAATGAGTTACAACATTTGGTGGGCAAACAATGAGTTGTTATCCCCAATTCCCCACTGCCCTCCCCTCCCCCCTCCACTGGATAACCTCCTCCATGGGTCATCTGGATCAGTCCTTGTGACAGGGGACCATGGATAGACTAGTAATCAGCCAGGTTCTCCTGTCCGTACCTCTGGATAGTCTCCCCCACCACGGCTCTCACAATCTTTCCGCCCCCTCTTCCGCATAGTTCCCTGAGTCGTGGTGGATGAGTATTAAGGCTGCTTTAAGATTGTGAGTTTAGGGGTCTTTGTGTCGAAATCGTTGGTTTCTGTTCCACTGGCTAATCCTGTGTTGATTTAATGGCTGTGGCAGACCATAGAGACTTCTGCAATCTAACTTCCTCTTCTTCTCACAATTATAAACTTCTACCATTGTACCAAGATATGCTACACTGGATGATAAACTAATTAGTCATGAACTAAGTTTAGAATAAAATATGGTAACTAAGCTTATTGATTGCTATTCATCTTCAGCTAAAAATTAAGAACACTATCATGGTTACATATGTGTGTATGTGTGTATATATAATACATACATAAAATTATAGATAAATAAATATAACTATGAATAAAAATGGAAAATAACAATCAGATATTGTTTGGAGGGTTTTTAATTAGCTGCTTATATAAATTTCAGAACATAGTAACATTACTAAATAAGAGTTTAAAAATGGACTGTGTTGAATTATATTACCTTCCAAGTAATACTATGGGTTAGTATTATTTATTTCATTTTACAGATTCTGAAATAGATGTTCAAAGTTATACAAAATCATATCACAATTAGTGAAGGCAGCCACAAAGAAGACTGTTATGATCCCTATTGCAGGTGGTCTTGCACTGCTAGAAATCATAGAACCTTTTCATGAAGCTTATTCATCATGTATCACTCACTCACCTCCTTGCCATAGTGAATTTGAGGTTATATACATACACTGAATGATGTAGCAAAAATATGCTAGATTGCTTCCATGAAATATTACACAATGACATATAGTGTCATTCAAAAATCTGTAAGTGCATTACTTTAATTTTTATTATTAGAAAGAGGTATCTGCAACAAAGATTTTTAATAATTAGAGTGAATTAGTACTTGTGGAAAAGAGAGTTAAGGTAAAGATACTGAGATAATTTTAAGTTCTCTGTATGTGTCTCAAATTTCATCTATACCCCTATGCTTGTCTCTGTGTAACAAGATGTATAGATTGGAATAGGAATGTAAAAAAAAAAAACTTCACTAGAGAAAGTGAAGGAGATTAACCACCCATGATCATTATGTTTGGTTTGAAAAGTACGTCTGGATATAAGAAAGAAATGAGCCATAAGTCCATTCAGTCTTTATGTATGTAGTAGGAGTGGTGAAATGGTATAGAAATGTCCCATAAATCCCATCTTTCAAATACTTGGTCCTCAGACTTTGGTGTTATTATGATGTATAGAACCGTTAAGAAGTAGAGCTGAGTCGAAGGAAGTTAGATCACTGGGGTCAGGCACTGAAGGAGATATTAAGCCCTGGCACCTTCTCTCCTCCCTCTCTTTCCCAGGCACTATTAAGTGAGCAGACTTCCTTTAGTTCCCCCTTTGTGCTAAGAAGTACTGCCACTAGCTTATCAGAAAAGAGCCAAGGGAACATCGAAAAAAAATCTGAAACCATAAATCAAAATTAACCTTTTCCTATATTAGTTGATTTCTTCTAGTGTTGTGTGATAGTAACAAAAAGCTGAAAATGTGAAATTGGAAGAGGAAGTGAGGTTACTGCTGTGAGTGTAGGGGACAATTAAACAACTCTGGTGAGGACTCAGCAACGCAGTGGGAATGGGAACTAGCAGGTTCATGAGGTTTCAGATGCAAGTAAGACTTGGGACTTGGATACAGGACATTGTAAAATTCTGACAAATACCTAACCTCTAAGTTGCCTATGCCTATGGACATTGTGTGGAGCTGACTTTATAGGAGGTGGACTAATTAATTTAGTGGAGGAAATATGAAGGAAGCACATAGCAGTCACAGTTACATGACTGTTGCTGGCAGCTTTACGCCAGATTTTCAATCACAATCAAGAGGTTTGGCCAGCAAAGGAGCATACTAGAACTTATTTATGGTCAAGGAGTGTGTTTGCTTGGGATTGCCATCTTACCAAGAAGACCAAGTACATGGTATGGAGTGTGCATTCATCAGGGTTTTCTAGAGGAACAGAACAGATAGAATGAATTATATTAAAATGATTGATTAGATTAGTGTACAGAAATCCAACAATAACAGTCTGTAGGCTTGATTGTCAAGGAACTGGTAGCTGCTCAGTCCATGTGGTTGGAGGCCTCAGTAGTCCCAATCCAGCACTGAAGGCCTGAAGGCTTCCTGGAGAGCTGCGGTTTTCAGTCCATGCTGGAAAGCTGGGGAAACTTGGTTCCAATGCTGTATTAGTTAGGTTTCTCTAGAGGAAACAGAGTTGATAGAATGGATTATAATAAAAGGGAATTTATTGGGGTAGCTTAGGACAGTCCAACAATAGCAGTCTGCAGTCCCACAGGTGAAGGAACCTGGAGCTGTTCAGTCCATGTGGCTGGAGGCCTCAGCAGTCCCAATCCAGCCCGGAAGGCCTGATAGCTACTGATTTTCCAGTTGTATAGAATTTGAGAATTATGAGGTCATGAATCTTCTACCCAAATGTCAATGTGAGGTCCAGCAACGTATGCCATGGTCTGACAACCTGGAGTAGATCCAGAGAGAGAGATGGTGAGAGTAAGCGCAAAGCCCAAGCTTCAGTGGAAACCCAGGAACGTAGAGATGCCAGCCATGCAGAAAAAATAGGGAGAGAAACTGCAGGCAGTGGTTATGCAGGGGGAAGGAGGGTTGTATCTGACAAGAGTAGAGGAGCAGTGTTTCCCCAGCTGTTGAGACCTCCATCATTCTACCATGTACCCCAAATGGCACGTATAGAGCTAGAGGATTTCATGCTTTCCTTCCTGGTTTTTCACTTTGCTTTGTACAGGCCTTCCTTTCTGTGTATCTACTCTTCCCTTTCAGAATGGGAATTATGCTCTCTACCATTATATCTTCAAGTATATAACTTACTGTTTTATGTGGCCTCATAGCTAAGAATTTACCCTGAATTTCAGAGAATTTGGAGTTTGACTTCTCAGCAATGCTGGAACAATTTAGAATTCAGAAATCTCTGAAAAAAACTGAAAAAATGTTCCAATTGAGAAATGAACACAAGGCTATGGGACCATGGGTAAAATATTATGGGTTTTAAAGTATTCTCCCAAAAGTCTAAGTGCTACTAATGAATTGGTCAGCAACCTCTGGTGATATTGGTATATGATGGACATTTAGGATGTGGGTGAGAATGCAAGAATGATAGCTCTCTCTCTCTCTCTCTCACTCTCATCAGGCAGCATGAAGTGAAGAGACCTTTTCTGCCATATACTCACTTCTAAGACATACTGCCTGAGAAAAGCATAATCCAACATAGCCAAATGACTATGGGTGAGAAACACTGAAATCAGGAGACAAAATAAATGTTTTCCATTATAAATTGACTTAGGTCACAGTAAACCCAAACTAATATATAGACTATGAAACAGAAAGACAATAGTGTTTTGCAAAATATTTTTTTCCCTTAGGGACTAATAAAATAACTGATATGTATCTTCCAAATCAGAATTTCAAGAATCATAGAGATTATTCTGAGGTAGCACAATCACAGTAGGTAGGGACTAAGGAATCTATGGTCAATGCAGGCCTTGTGACATGGGTAAGATTTGGGTAGCCTTTGTGGAAGTGTTTGCTCGAGATGGAGGAATATCATGATAAATAAGTCAGAGAGTGAAATTCATGAGGCAAATTGAGAACCAATGACATTACTGACAGATCAAAGAGTTGTCATGGGAAGCCAGGCTCCAATCCAACTGGATAGCTGGGAAGGTGCAGGGATATGAATAGAAGTCAGAGATATAAACATATTTTTGATGAGTCTTTAGTTGGCACTATTAAGACTCTTATGGCTGCATCATAGATAATAGGAATAAGATATTCAATGAAATCTGAATGATAGTCAAATAAGGATCTCTGCAAACAGCTCTGGGTCCCTAGGCTACAGGCCTAAGAAATTAGCTTCAGGTTTCCATAATCATAGTCAAATAGCTCCAATCATTTTCTCTCTGACTCTTTTTTCAAGTTGGAGAGAGGAATTCCTATCCAACCCAACATATGTCCGGAGGAAAACAGAAACAACTGCAGAGAGTTTGCAGAGAAATTTAAGAATTTTTATAAAAGTATGAGGAGTACATGGGTGGTGAAATGATCAGATGTCCACTGTTAATGATGTATTGAACAATATGGAAGAAGATTCAATTATTGATGGTTTGAATATGAAAGTGGACCCAAGACAAGGCACCTCTAAAACTTGTATATTAAGGGCTGGTAAGAATTCTGCCCTTATTTTTCTTATCACACTCCAGGAACACTCACAGATGCAACTTCTTTTTTTTTTTTTACTTTTTATTGATAGTTTCCTTAATTATATACCATAAACCCTTATGATGCCCTCCCCACTCTCTCCCATATCTCTTTCCCCTCTCAATTAGCCTGTTTTGTTTTGGAGTCATCATCTTTTACTCCCATTATCTGTAGGTATTCTCAAGCACTGCAAAATCTCAATTTCTGTCTAGAAATTTGTGTTGTTAAGCAGTTCTGCCCTTCCCTTGGCCACAGATACAATTTCTGATTCCTGTTTTCTTCCTCTGAACTGTGAACCTTTGGCATTGATAACTCAGTTGTTTAAGATAATTATTATTTTTTTTTCCTTTAAAGGCTTTGATGTATATGGTCCCTGTAGCTCCCTCATGAGTACTCCAGCAGCAGCTATTTTCCTTCTGTAAACATCACCAAATTTTGTTTCATTTCACCCCAAACTCAACTGATTGCCATAGGATGACAGCCAGTAAGATGACTATCACCCTATCAGCTCAATCATCTGCCGAATTCGGTCAGATCATAACAGGTAGCTCTACTAGAACAGGCCTGAATGGTATTGGTGCCCTTACAAAAGAGACCACAGACACTCTCCCACCTTCCTTTGGTCAGTTGAGAACACAAAGAGAAATCAGCGTTCTCCAGTTGGTATGGGGATTCTCACTAGAGATTGTCCCTGAAGGCAACTTGGTTTCAGATTTCCAGTTGTAAGAAAAACATTTCAGTGGTCTACTTGATCTCAGACTTCCAGTTGTAAGAATTACACTTCTTCTGTTCGGAAGCCATTTTAAAAAGGCAGTTTTTTTTAGGAGCTCGAGGGAGGAACAGAAGTAAGAAAACGAGAGGATACATACATTGGATGAAGACTTAAGGAGATCACATGTTCAAGGTCAATCCAGGAAACTTAGTAAAACCCTGTCTAAAAATGAACAGTATTTGAAAAGGCCAACTATATAATCTGGAGATAGAGCATTTGTCTGGCATGCTTTACACCCTAGGTCCTATATGCAATAACACATATGATGAAAGATGACAGACTAGGGAGAGGGGGTCCACTGATGATACAGACTTGGAACTTGTGTGCTTATCACAACTACTGACCCAAACTGAGAATGTTTCAGTTCTTAAAAGATAAGAACACCAAAGTATGCATATATTTATTCATGAATATTCAAAAATTCAAGAAATAGTAAGCAGCCACAGGGAATGAGTACATCTCTTTCTTGCAACTGTTCTCATTATTCTTACTGCTGAATCACCCTCCACCTGCAAAATTCCTGAGAATCACTCCTTTTCCATTACCTTATGCTCTGGCATTCTCTTTGGGTTTTCTACAGATATCCTATTCAGAAAACTTTTGCATCCTTCACACTCATCATCTAACTCTATCCCCAATATTGACCTATTCATGGTACAGGTAGCTAAGATAGATATTTCACACATTTCTCCAAAAACTTTTTAGTTATTCATTAAATTATGATTTTGGTTTCAATATTTTCTTCCCTCTGGGCTGTTTCTCCATATAGTATAACCAAAGAAAAAAAAAACAACCATATCTCTCTCACCACTACATCATAAATATCCAGCATTGTTTTTGGTATACCTCAATAAATTATCTTCCTACTTCATGGAGGTAATTCACAAAATTAAACAATTCTGGGCAGAGGGGAGGTGTATTAGCAAGTTTACTTCAGACATTATAAAGTTTTATGAATTTTATTCTGGAATATGTTATCCTTATAGATTTGTTAATGAGAGGAACCACTTTTGAAAGTCAGAATGACAATTATAGACAACTTTTCCAATTATTTGTTTTCATATGTAATTGGGAAGAGTATTAGTATCCATGTTATTGAGATATTGCTTTTGGAAATATACTGTGTAACTTGATTCTTAGCCTATAACTTATCCTGTGCCTCACACAGCTATCAGCAAGACTTCGTTGTGTTTACAATTAAATCAAATTATATTTGAAAAAATATATATTGCACTAATGGGTACAACTTGATTTTAATAGATAGAAATTGAACATTGTTAAGTGACATAAATATGTCCCACCCGATGCTGATGCTTTCAAATCTGCTTGGGAAAATTAATATCTTTGTGAATTCTTTGCCATAGTACTGTGGGTGAAATAACAACTGAGAGACGAAATCATTTTTACTAAGGAGTATGATGAAAGCAATCAACGCAAATTCTATTTCCAAAATAACTTCTGGTAATTTGGCTCCTATCTACTCTGTTGAATTACCTTTTTATATTTGTATCTCAGGTTGAACTTAAACTTGAACATATCCTTCTGTTTACATATCTTGTTGCCCTTCTCGAACAGTTAACATATAAATTGGTGTTTTCATCTCCATTGAAATGCGAAGGCAATGCATCAGGCTTGGGCTTGATTACAATAGAGTGAAGATTATTTTTCCACCTGTGACACTTATCATTATAACCATATGACTTTCATTTATAGTCAAGTGGGAGTGCTTTTCTGAAGACTTAGAGCCTTTAAAGCTGAGGATACTAACATGCTAGCTGTGAAGTACATATAAATTCTAAGCAGAGAGAAAATTTAAATCACCCGTTAGGCTATTTGTTTTTATCTCATAAAAATAGAGAAAATAGGAAAAGAAATGAGTAGTGCATTCTAGGCACTGTACCTGGAAAAGTCAACAGGCTGTCTGCCAAACCTGCCTGTGTGTATTTCAGTAATTGACACAGCATGGGGCGTGGTTCAAGTACCACATGGAGATGGCTTACAGGAGGTAGAGGTGGCTCTTTTAGTCACTGTGTTTCTACTCACAGCAGTTGGATACCTGTTGGAAGACAGGTATCCAACATGGCTACATCCTCAGTTTCTCTTATTTTCTTCTTTAATTAGCATGCATAGTTTTGGAAATCATCATGACATTTAAAACTTGTTTTCATTGATTCTCCTCCCCACACTCATCTCTCTCATCCCCTGTACCCTCATGTCTCCCTCCAAGTCTCTTTCTACTCAAGTCATGTGTGCATTTGGCTAGTCACCCTTCCCCATATCTCTTTAACTCACCCATGGTCACCTTTCTGGTTCATTAGACTTTACCACATTTATTCCCATGTATGCATATACAAGTATGCATACACTTCTATTTATGTATACGTATATATTACAAGCTAGGATTTCCATCCATCCGTCTAACTAAGCATTTGTCTTTACTTTTCTTTAACTATTCTCCCAGAAATTACTCAACAAGAATTGCCAGTTGTTTCTTACACTGACTATTGATTTTAGAGAAGTTTATTTTTATTTTTATTTTTTCTAGGTTGGGCTCTCTCTAGCTCAGGTTGACCTGGACTAAACTATGTAGTATTAGTCCTGGCAATCCTCCTGCCTCTGCCTCCCAAGTGCTGGGATTAAAGGCGTGTGTACCAGCATGCCTGGCTAGTACTTCTTTTTCCCAATAATTTTATTTCTAGAAAAAAGATTTAACAAAGTCAAGTAACTTTAACTTTAGCAAAATAAATATATAATAATTCCCAGATAAAGGCTTCAGAGATAATTTCATTGTTTGATTCACCGTTAGCATTTGAAACAGTGATTGATGACCCTGAAGGCTCATGTGTTAGGGACTAAGTTGTCAGAGAATGGCCTTTTGGGAAGTGAGTGTGTTAAGAAAGTTGTGACCTAATTAATGAATTAACACATTGATAGACTCATCATGTAATGATGTTAAAGAGGTAGTGGAAGTATTATGTCATAGGTCCTATTTGAGAAATAAAGTCACCTGCAGCTTGCCCACCCACAATATATCCTGTCCTTAGCCTCTCTCTCTACTTCCTGGTTCCCATGAAAGAAAAGGCTTTCTGCCAATACAATATTATGTCTCACCATGGCTCAGAAAAAAAAAAAATAGGCTGAAACCTAAACCAGGAGTCCAAGTCGATCTCTTCTCCTTTCTCGAGTATTTTATCATAGAGATACTAGAATACCCATGAATGGTTTCAGCACTCACTAAAACCTACCTTGCTGGTTCATGATAGTTGGTAATTTTTGTGATTTTTATTGCTTTCCTCAAAATATAAACATCATATTTCATTCATGAGGTTACCAGTGTTTGTATGTGGACTTTGTATGGTGATAAATGTCTTTGTGCTATTATCCTACAACAATATCTGAAGTTATTGACCATATCAACTTTACTACTTATAACATTGAAAGGTACATACATATAAGATATTGAGAAACTAATTTTTTTAATGTACAAATTAAGGGGTATGGTTGATATCACATAAAATAATCCTATTATTTTTTAAATTTAAATATTTCTCTTATGGGGATGGGGAGATGGCTCAGAA
>PVHP010030012.1:0-22008 GCA_004024765.1 Zapus hudsonius
TGTTCTCAGGATGGAGACCCCATTCCCCACTGTTCTCAGGATAGATGGAGACCCCCATTCCCCACTGCTCTCAGGATAAATGGAGACCCCATTCTCCACTGCTCTCAGGATGGATGGAGACCCCATTCCCCACTGCTTTCAAGATAGATGGAAACCTGCTTCCCCACTGTTCTCAGGATAGATGGAGACCCCATTCCCCACTGCTCTCAGGAGAGATGGAGACCATCTTCCTCACTGTTCTCAGAATAGATGGAGACCCCATTCCTCACTGCCCTCAGGAATTTAGGTGACTGTATCCATTGTGACTGTTGAGATTCTGAGCAAGCCAAGCCTTCATGTGTGCCTGCTGTAATCTTTCAACTGCTCATTCCAATACCTGGGTGTGGTTTAGAACCAGGCTGACTTAAATGCTCTTTTCATTACTGACCAGCAGCCCCAGGGATTCTCGAATCAAAAACTGGAAGACCAACTTGGTATAGACATCTTTGCCCCGAATAGCTTTGTAATGTCAAACAGGTCACCTTTTAATTTTTTCTTTGAATTATAGTTTGCCTACCTACTCAAAAGGGGGAGGGAGGGTTTGGATTAAAGCATCCCTGGAGGTATTTTAAATCTAAGATTATGACTTGTCAAAAGTTGAAAGTTCTCAAAAGTAATCATCTCCTTCATGAAATGCTGGAAAATGCCTCAATATGCTCTTCTTGGGTAAGTGTTACAGAGGATTTACAAAAAGAAAGCAGAGATTGTGGTGTAACTCGGCGGGAGAGCACTTGCCCAACATACATCAGGTTCTGGATTTAATTGCTAGCAGATACCTGAATGACCAGCACAACCGGCCCATTACACTATGTCCACAGGCATAAGATGACCATCGGGAGATTACCAAACTCGTAGTTTAAGGACATTGTCCCTTAGTTTATGCATTCTTTCCTTTATCTTCAAGCAGAAGATCTTTCCAGTCTCCCCTTTTGTATCTTTGATCAGTCACATAGTGTCTTTCAAGTAGCTCTTGTATTCTTTCCCCAAAATACCAAGTGTCATGGTTTGATCCAGGTGTCCCCCACAAACAAATGAATGTGTTCTGATAGATCAATCCTCAGCTGATGGCAGTTTGGGTTTTAGAACCTCATTAGAGCTGTGTTGTTGGGGGTGGGCTTATGGGGGTTATAAGCCAGCTTCCCCTTGCCAGTGTTTGGCACACCTTCCTGCTGCTGTTTCCAGTGCTGTGGTGGAGGTGATGTCCACCCCTCTCCTCATGCCATCGTTTTCCCTGCCAGGATGGAGTCTCCCCTGGAGTCCATAAGCCAAATAAACCCATTTCTCCATATGCCACTTTTGTTTAGGTTCTTTCTGCGCAGCAACTAGAATGTTGACCGCAACACCAAGCATTTCTCTTCCCATGATTTCAATTGCCTTCTAATGATGAAGAGTTTTTTGCCTATACAGGCCCCTCCATTCCCTGCATCCTTTCGAGTTAGTGAATCTGTGTCTCCTGATCACAATCCCTGACTCCAGATAAAGTCACTTTATTTTCAGTTAAGGACTTTGAATCGATTGGCCAGGCATGGCCACCCGTGGCCCATGGGCTTCTCTTGTCCCAGGACAGCCACAGATGTGGCCCAGCACAGTTGCAGATGACACCATTATGTCACTATGTCAAATGGCAGGACAACCTTGTTTGACACAGTTGTCTCATCTTCACGTTTCCCTGAGGTTCAGCACCATCCCTTCTTTTCCATGTTCTATTCTCTGCCTGAAGAAATAGCTTTCACGTTTTTCTACTAAATGATTCACTGGCTCTTCAGGACTCGGTTTCAGTGCCATCTTCTCTTTGATGCTTGGAAAAGCACCTGCTGTGTGGTCCCTGTGCACATGGCCACAGCCCTTGCTCCCGCCCGCCCTGTCCTTACCTGCTGCCACACCTGTTTCTTCTATTAGGATGGAGTTTTGGGATCAAGGAAGATATCATTTCATCTTCCACCTTTACTACTGCTACTACTCTGCCTCTTTCTCCTCCTCCTCCTCCTTCTCTGTTGTTGTTTTTTTTTAGAGATAGGATCTCACTGTAGCCCAGGCTGACCTGGAACTTACTTTGTAGCCCCAGTCTGGCCTCGAACTTGAAATCATGGCAATCCTCCTGCATCTGCCTCCCAAGTGCTAAGATTAAAGTCTTGTGCCACCACTCGCAGCTCACCTCCACTTCTTCACAGTTTGTCATCGAATCAGCATTGATCAAATGTTGTGGTGCAAATACATTTGTCACAAAGGAAACTCCTGTGAATGTAGGTGTGTGGGTCCTTCCTATCTGAGAAATCCACATGTGCCTTCATGCTGTTTGCATAGCACCTTTCGGAAGGTTCCTCTGTTGTTCCTGGTTCCGGAAGACCACCTTCCTTAGAAAACAGTTTCTTAACAGTGGTTAAGAAAGGGCCCATGGGAGAAACTGGGATGCTGCTGAGAGCACATCTCTGCTTGCAAATATATTGTTCACTGCTCTGGTTGTAAAGATGTGTCCACTGGCCACTCACTCATTCTCTATTGTCCTACTATGGGTACAGAGGCACAAGAGGGAGAGCTGGGCCAGGTGGCACATGCTTGTGTTACTAACCCTCAGGAGTCCAAGGCAGGAGGATCATGAGTCCCAACCTGAAGTGTGCAGTGTGACCCTGTCTCAAAAACAAACAAGATGCATGAGGTGGGTGATGGTTCTATTCCTTTTCAGCGAGGAGGCATGGGCAATGTAGTGTAATGGGTGACCATTGCTCTCATGGGGGACAGGGAGGATGTGTGCTATGTTCCCTGGAAGCAAAGGGAGAGGAAGGCTTTCATCCATCAAGAGTAGCTAAGAAACTTTTCCTAGTGAGCAGGCTCTTTATGCTGATTTTTCACAGATGAGTAGAATTGTTTGGTGTGTAAGAAAGATCAGACTCAGGGAACTGAGTAGAAGAGGGGGCGGAAAGATTGTGAGAGCCATGGTGGGGGAGACTATCCAGAGGCATGGCACCCCTCAGTAACAACACACTTGGGCCAGGAGAACTGGGCTGAGTACTAGGCTATCCAGGGTCCCCTGCCACAAGGACTGATCCAGACTGCCCATGGAGGAGAATATCCAGCTGACTGGAGATGGGGAGGGGGGGCATTGGAGAATTGGGGATAGCAACTCATTATTGGACCACTAAATAATATAACTCATTATGGACAATAAAAAAATTTAAAGAAAAAAAGAAATAAAAAAAAAAAGAAAAGGGCTGGGCGTTCAGAAGGAACAGAAGGAGAACCTGGTGGAGCTCCATCTGGACAGAGGAAATCAGAGTTGAATTTGTAGCAAGATGGTCAAGGTGGGTCCCACACCCATGCCAGTAAAGTGGGCATGGGAGCCTTTTTCCAACTGAAGTGTGCATCAGATCTCTCAGAAGTTTTCAGATGTCTGGGCCCCACCTCTCTGAAGCAGTCGCTAAGAACTGGTATCTTCCAGAAGTTCCCATCTGCCGCTGCTGCTCTAAACACCACTTCGAGAACCTCTCGGGGAAAGGATGGTGGATGGGAGACTCCTAGGCAACGAGCTGAGACAGGCTTTGACTTGAGGAGTTGGGACTTTATCCCGGACCTGTGGGATCTTTATGCAGGAGAGTAAAGGTTGCATCTTTGTGTTGAGAAGATCTCTGGGGTAGCATGTGAAGACACAGGATATTGGCAACATGACAGATGTCACTATATTCCAGAAAAGACTAATGACTGCTAAGTCTCTTGAAAGTGTCTCTATCACTACCCGACAGGTTTCAGCCTGCCCTGTGTGAAGGACAGGGTGAAGTTAACCATTGGCACAAGATTTATTAATGAGAACCATGTAATTACTGCTAGACACAGAAATCTAAAGACTTTATGGCTCAAATGTTTAGTGTGATCCATTCAAACAAAGTGGGCTCTTGGCATGGAAGCTGTCACCCTGTAATTAGTCCTGCCCCTTGCCCCCATTCCCCCTCACATCTGGTGTTCAGGTAATCACCAGAGCTCAGAAACCAGACCTTACTGGGATCCTTTGCAGGAGCAGGTTCCCGTTCAGAGTGGGTTCTGGTTCAGAGCAGGGCTTTCAGGAAGAACCATGGTATTATATTCGGTGCCTCGGATTGCATAGTAACGTGTTAGAACTGGCCAGCCTCTCACAGAATTTAAGACCCAGACAACAGAAGTTAGCATTGCCTCTAGGCCCAGGGATGTTGGTGAGTGTCCTAACATTATGTAGCAAAGGACCAAGTATGTGCCCAGCTCATCCAGGCTGTTCATACCTCCTCATGGCGAGGTGGGCTGTCTCAGCTTGGTGAAGAGAGAGTTGGCTTGTTCCAGTGTGGACTGGCTGCCCAGGGCTCTAGTTTAAACTAAACCATTGAAGCCCATGATTTTTCTGGGATAGTTCTGTGAGTTCAAGACGGTGCCTCTGAACCTCAGGGTCTCCACATTGGAAGTGGGGAGAGGAAAACATTGTCTCCTTCTTGGGTGTTGCAAGGGTTAAATGGCCTTGAAGGGCCTGGCACTGGTCTCCCTCTTTCCTTTGACTTGTGACTCCCTCCCCACCCACACCACCAAAAGATTAATGCTCAGATGATATAATGGAGGGAATAGGCTCGGGGAAAAATCTTTGCGCTCTATTCAAATGTGAGGTAATAATAGGAAAATGGATATGCCACTCTGCTGCCAAGAAACCAGCAGCTTTTGAGAGAAGAAGCAGACCTGAAGTCTAGAGTGATCACCATCACGGCTGGTTTGCAGCTGAAGAACGTCCCTGCCTTTTACTACATCTCACTCATGGCTCTTTTTGCACAGCAGGGAGAATGTCCACGTAGCACAGTCTGGACCCCATAGTGGGCCATGGGCATCTGGCAGATATTTACATGCCAGGCTAAGTGAAGTTCTCTGGTATCTTGTTTCCCCAGTCCCCAGCATAGAATCTGAGCTGAATCTCATTTTGTCATACCCCTTGGGTCCTGAGCCTATATTGCCCTCATCTCTCTCCTTCTGAAGACACATCTTGTGCCAGGCACAGAGTAGGTGCTTAGTAATTTCAGGTTAGTTTGAAAATCCAGCAGGCTGCCCTGAGGCACGAGGAGACCCAGAGTGCCAGGAAGGACAAGAGCTTAGGACTTGTAGCCTAAGCAGATACTGGCCAACAGCTCACTTCAAGGATGGTGGGGATGCAGTTTCTCAAATGCTGGGTGGGAGCCTCAGCTGGCAGCGAAGGTGGGTGGGGAGAGTTGGTGGCACAGCAGAGGCTTCCCCTGGGGATACAGAGATGAGAACACTGGAGCCAGGAGAGAGGGAGATATAATGCAGTGAAAATCTCCTTGCCCTTTCACCATCAGAGGAGCAGACATAGCAACAGTGTGAGTGTGTGAGAGAGTGAGTGAGTGAGTGAGTGAAGGAGGAAAATCAGACTCCTGTGGTCAAGTCAGCCCTGGAGCTGAGGATCCACACAATACAAGCTGGGCAGGGATGGGGGGGGATCTTGAATGCCTTTCTTTTTCTGAATCTTCACTTCCAGGTCTAGAAAGTACATCAGTGATATCTTTCATGGCTGGCATGGATTTCCAAAGAGTGCTTTGTAACCAAGAAAAACAGCCGCTTATTAAGCACCTGCTCTCTGGTAGGCGCTGCGCCTAGTAGCTGCATGGATTTCATTTGTAATCTTCAAGTCATGTTGCAAGGTAGTTATTATCATCACCAGCTTCCTCTTCAGAGCCGGGACAACCCAAGTTCAGAGGTACTGAGCACTTTGCTCAAGGACTGGAGCCAGAATTCTACCTGGGCTCTTTCTGTGCAGACTGCCTATGGATGCTCAAGTCATGGCCGTGTTTCCTGAATCTCATCAGACCTAAAGCTCTCCCTCCGCAGCCTTCCTTCACTCTTGGCACCTTTTCTTCCATTTCCTCTTAAAACACAAAAAGATGAGTCCTATGTGGTGATGCACGCCTTTAATCCCAGCCCTTGGGAAGCAGAGGTAGGAGGATGGCCAAGAGTTTGAGGCCACCCTGAGACTACATAGTGAATCCCAGGTCAGCCTGGGCTAGAGCAAGATCCTACCTCAAAAAAACAAAACAAAAAGCAAACAAACTAAAACAAACCACAAAAAGATGACCCTTTGACTAACCTGGCTGTCTGTGGCAGGAGGGTGAGAGTCCCAGGTGGCTTAATGACACACCTCTCCTCATCCAGGTGTTTCTGAGTTTCAGCAGGACACCGAGCAGGAAACCATTACTCGGTGTTTATAAGAAGAGAGGAGACAAGCCGCTCAGAGTCAAACATTCCGATGGTCCAACATCCGAAACATCAAAAACCACCCTTCCAAAAGAAAAGTATCAGTTTCTTTGACATACATTTAAAAAAGAATTCTCTGAGGTTTCAGCCAAATATGAGACCCATGCGAAAGGTAAGCAAGCAAGCAAGGTTTTCATTGATGTCTCCTATGTGTCTGGGTCTCCGTAGTCAGTGCTTCACGGTAAGCTTGTCAGATGGCATTGGGTTCAATTCCCACTAAAGGATGCTCAGGGAGGTCCACCTGTGCTGGTCATGTCAGGCTTCACAGCCAAGACTCAAAGCTTAGTGTATCTGGTCCTCAAATTCACACACTTTTCTTTTTTTTTTCTTTCTGGGACATAGCTTCTCTATGTGGCCCAGGTGGGATGGTGATGCCTGGCCGGGATCTTTTTCCATTATATTCTTTCCTTCCCCTCTCTGCCTTGGTACTTGCTTGTGGACTGATGCTCCTCTAACCTCTCCTCTTCAGGAAGACGTTACCGCTTCACTCAGTGTAGTGCCAGGGAGGTCTTCAGGTCGGAACAAAAAGGATGTTTAGCTTTGAGACTCTAGGAGACTCCCATGGTCTGCGGAAGAAAACAGGGAATCAACATGGGGAGATATTCCTGGTGCAACGCACATTGCTCAGTTCTAATTTTAGAAATAGCTGGAGGATCAGGAACAAACTGCATCTTTTTTTTTGGGGGGGGGGTAAGTAGGTTGTGTAGGGTGTGGAGGACACAACATCCAAGCAAGCAACCAGACCTTCTTTCAGTTCATCCAACTCCGTGTTATAGACTTAAGTAACCCGTGTGTGGTCTCCACTACTTAGTGGCTTTACTCAGATCTCAGATTGGGCAGCTGTACATGGAAGATGTCCTACACATCCTATGCTATTTAATACTGAATGCACTCTGGATTTGTCATTGACAAATAAATAAATCAAAATAAGCTCCCAAGCACCAGGCTTGTGTGTTACCCTCAGTGTTCTCCCTCTGGGGCAGTAGAAAACCCCCAGGTTGGAATTTCAGTCATACCTTTCAGTTGTGTGTGTGGCTCCCCTGCATACATCAGACCCCCTAACACTTCTGACCTGAGGTTCCTCATCTGTCACGTGACTATCATAATGTCTGTTTTTTTTTTAAATGGGTCATTATCGTAGTGAAGTGACTGCTAATACCTGAAACACACCCATTAAATAATATTTGTGTTTTTCTCCTGTGCTTTAAAGTGTAATTAAAAAAATAATTTCTTAGGTAGAGAGATGTTCATGAGTGATGACCTACATTTTTAGGATAATTTGGATCCGCCTAGCAGATTGGCAGGGAATGCCGCCGGCTGCTGTTTAGGACTTCAGCCGATGCCCATTATGTCATTATGGAGCCTGCAAAAGTGATCACTGATGTTACTTTTCCAGCTCACTGCAGAGCAGAGGGGAGAAGTTTTCACACCACTGGTATGTCGTTGGAGCCCGACGCTACAAATCACAGATGGCTTCCTCAGCACATGTGGCCCCGTAGAACTGTGTTGCTGGTTTACAAGGGATTTAATGAAAACCTGGCACCTCTCCAGGCTTGCATCAATCCTCTGGGGTTCTTGGCTAGTGCACACACAGACGGGTCTGTAAAGGTCCTGTCTGTAGAGGGCATGGGGGATGCTGGGGAAAAAGGTTTTTACCTGGGAAACAAAGCCAAGTCTATCTAGGCCAGTCCACAGGCTCAGGCCTGGGAGCTGAAACAATGACGTGGAAGGGAAGTTGGTTGGAGAGTGGCCCTGTCTGGAGGGTGTCCAGGTGACTACTGCTCAGCTGGGGTGACCTGGGTACAGGGGAGGAAGATGGCTTTCCCATCTGCTTGGACATCATGGTGTTTTCCTCCCTGCCTTTGGTCAGGCTAGGAGGAGTGCTCAGGAGCCGTGAACTTGGGCTGTGGAATAGCAATGGCTTCTGTTCAGTACTGGGAACAGATGGGAATTGGATCCACCTGTTGCCTCTGTGGTCGGACTGCTTCCATGGTCTCCTTGCTGTCTCTTGTCTCGTTTATTTTTGCTTTCGGGTCATCTTTTGGAAGAGGTTTCTTTGGTCTCCTTCTGTGTGAGCACCTTCAGGCTGTTGGTTTTCTGCTACTTGAGCTCTCTGTGGCTTTTGAAACACTTCACAATTATTCCACTCCTTGCTTTCTGCTTTGTTCATTTAGTAGAGTGTAAGCTCCTCGCGGGTAGGAAGGAGCTCTGTTCATCTCCTTGACAGTGTAGCCCAGTGCCTAGGACAAAGCAGACCTTCAGTGAGCACAATTAGATAGGACAGATCATTGTTGGTGCCTTAACCTCACCATTTACAAACCTGCTTAAGTTGGTCTCAGCATCCTCATCTGTGCAATCCAAGCAGCTATTCACGTAGAATAGCATCGGGCACGCAAGAAAGATGGCCAATAAACTGAAGCCATTATTATACAGTCTTTGAAAGTTAGCCACCAACCCACTTCCCAACACTTCCGTTCAACTAATATCTCTTGGCTATTTACCATTGCTGTATGCCTGTATGATCTCACGTGGTTCTTCATGAAGTCATGTGAGATGTTCGTCCCATTTGAGAACAAAGGAAACAGAGCCTTCAGGGAGAAGAGCTGGCTGAGCAAACCCACGGAGCTGCTCAGCAGCGGAGGCGGCATGAGCTCCACTTCTATTTTTAAGGCCATCATTTCCCCCATAATTCTAGGCTGCTTCCTATTAACACTCTCCCTGGATAAATAAACATACGGAAGCCACATTGTCTGTCCTCTGGGGTCTCTGGTTCAGGCGATAAGACATATGTAAGAATAAAACGCAACACTAATAAAAATCAGTATTTTTATACTTCTTTGAAGTTTACAAAGCCTGCCCTCATGTTTACAATACACTGGAGTTTTAAAAGATTATTATCCAGGATATATAAATAATTCATACCAGTCAATAAGAGAAAGACCAACAGCTCTATGGAAAACACAGCAGATTATGAAGGGGCGATTCAAACAGCCAATAATCGAATGGAAAGAAGTTTGACATTACTAGCCAGTGGGGACATTCAAAGAATGAGAAGATGCTGTTGTCTGTCCATCAAATGGACAGACATAAGAGTCAGCAACACCCAACTGTTGACGAGGAGAAGGAGAAATAGGAACCATTGTTCTGGGTGGGAGGAGCCATGAATTCATGAATTCATAACTCAGGCTTTGGGCACAACTGTCACTAGCAAGTAGGGCAAATATAAATAAGTAGAAATAGACCCAGGGCTGCTTCTGTGAGATCAAATGTCTCTTGCATCCATGCCAAAAAAGGACCAGAGCAAAAATGTGCTGTTTCAGCACTTCAGATAAGTCCTGCTTGCTAACCGCTTGTCCGCTGGAACCCCTGCTTCAGCGCTTTAGATAATAGTGAGATATTGTGAATAATCTAAAAGTACATCCATAGTGTTATGAACAAATAAATTAATAAATTATAGATGGACTATGAAATGGCAGCTGAAAGAATAAATTGGAGTGCTCGTGAAGAGTGCAGATACGTTGCTGGAACACACTGTTGGATAAAGGAGTCTAGAAGTGCACAGCCAAGACACCACTGCTGAAGAGGTAAAACATGCAAAGCGAGGCAGCTTCCTGTTCCATGGGTCTGGTCAGGACAACTGTGTGTGTCCATGGTAGTCATTACTTCTGGAGAGAAGGGGATAGGTGGCAGGGAAGCCGGCAGTGAGGATTCTGCTCAATCTTGAACTGGAGGTTTTCTTTTCTTTTCTTCATTTTAAAAGGCTAGGGAGTTAGCTTAGTGGGTAAGAGTGTTTGCCACCCAAGTTAGAGGGCTTAAGGGGGCATGGTTTGTCCTAAATTCAATCCCATGTAAACAGCTGGGTGTGGCCACAGTTGCCTTTAAACCTTAGTCCTGCAGGGGCAGAGGCTGGAGAGTCACTGGGACTTGCTGGGCAGCTAATCTGACTGAAAAGAGCAGCTCCTGGGAGATTCTATGTCAAGGAAACACATAGATGAGAGATAAGATGGAGAATATTCTCCTCTGGTTTCTGCATCCATGTGTATACACACACACAAACACACACACACACACACACACACACACACACACACACACACACACCTGACGCAAACATTACAAAATACGTTAACAATGTTAGATCCAGGTTATGGTGAATTCACTCAGACATCCCCTCTCTGCCTGAACCACTATCAATTCATACATTTTAAATGCTTGGTGCCCAACTGGTAGCAATTTTTGAGGTAGAGCCTTGCTGGGGGAGATGTGTCACTGGGGGCAGGCATTGAGATTTATTAACCCCCCACTTGCCAAAGTTACCTGACTCTTGATTACCGCCAGCTGCTGTGGTCAGACGTGATGTCCAATCTCTACTCTCCCATCCTTGACTGGCCATTTCCCTTGAGACCAGAAGCCAAAATAAACTATTTTCTCCTATCGGCTGCTTTTGGTCAAGTGTTTTGTCCCAGAAATGAGAAGGTAATTGGTATTAGAGCAGTAGGGTTCTTGTGGATAGAGAGCTGGCTAGAGGGTTTTTGATCTTTTGGAACTGATTTTTTTAATTTCGAGGTAGGGCCAGGGACAGAGAGTGACAGCTTGAATCAGATGTCTCCCATGCACTCATGTGTTAATAATCCTTGGTCCCTAACTGGTGGTTATCTGAGAGGTGGAGCCTTGCTGGAGGAAGTGTGTGGCTAGCGGTGGGCTTTCTTCTCGCCAGAGCTCACCTCACGTTCTTGCTGTTATCTTCCACACGGTATGTCAGGAGTTGAGGACAAGGCCAGAGTACGTTGGGTAGGTGTCCCTCTCCATCACTTTTCCTCTTAGGTTTGTTTGGAGCCAGTGTCCCTTCTTACTGTTCCCAGGAACTTGTGGGGCTCTGTCAATTCTCAGATCTCTGCTCTCCTGTGGACCAGGATTACAGGAACATGTAGCAATGCACAGCTGTTTAACATGGGATCTTGAGATCTCAACTCAGGCCGTCTCAGGCCCGTGTGGCCCTCGGGCTTGCACAGGAAGCTCACTTAACCACTGAGCCATCTGTCTAGCCCATCACTTTATTTTCCAATGGAAACTCTAAAAGCCAGAATAGGGTGGAACGATGTATTCCAAGTATTAAAAAAACTACAGTTTTCAACCCAAACTACTATACCCAGCAAAATTATCTCTTATGGTAGATGAAAAAGGAAAATTTTGTATGATAAAAACAGACTAAAGGAATGTATGACCCTTAGATAGTTCTATAGAGGGTACTAGATGGAATACTTCAGAAGGAAGAGAAGAAAAAAAAAAACACCTGCAAGAAGAGGGAAAAACCATAACCAGTGCTAGATTAGCTGTCAAGCAAATGAATACCAACAAGACACCAAACACTCAAAATCATCAACATGATGGGAATTAACTCAACCTTTCAATAATAACTCTGAAAATTAATTATCTCAATTTCTAAATCAAAAGGCATAGACTATCAGGCTGGACCAGAAAACAAGATCCATCTTTTTGCTCTGATTTCTATTATAATATCTGACAAAATAGACTTCAAACCAAAACTAATCAGAAAAGATAAACGACACCTCATATTGACCAAAGGAACAATTCACCCAGAGGGCACTACAATTTTAAACATATATGCACAGAACATATGTAAGACATGAATTCACAAGTCAACCTAGGTATAGTAGATGACTTCAGCATGTCATGCCTTCCAATAGTCAGGTTACCAAAAACCAATAAATAAATAAATAAAGAGAGAGAGAAACATTGCAGCTAAATGATATCATAGAGCAAATAGACCTAACAGATGTGTATAGAACTTTCTAGCAAAAAACTATAAAAACCACATTTTTCTCAATAGTCCATAGGACTTACTCTAAAATAGACTACATATCAGGGCAGAAAGCAAGTCTCAATCAACTTAGGAAATTGTATTAACTTCTTATATTGTTTTTTTAAAAATATTTTATTCATTCATTTTCAATCAGAGAGAGAGAGAGAGAGAGAGAGAGAGAGAGAGAGAGAGAGAGAGAGAGAGAGAGAGAGAGAGAGAGAGACCGGGGCCACCACCTTGTGGGCCTGGCACATGTGGGTCCTGGGGAATTGAACCAGGGGTCCTAGGCACTGGAGGCAAGTGCCCCAACCGCTAAGCCATCTCTCCAGCCCCTTATATTGTTTTAATCTGACCACAATGCAATAAACCTAAAAATTAACAAGAGGACTAGTGAGATGGCTCAGCAGTTAAGGTACTTGCCTGCAAACCCTAATGACCTGGGTTCAATTCCCTAGCACCCACATAAATCTACATGCATCTAGATTACATTTTCAGTGGCTAGAGATCCTGGCATGTACATTCTCTCTCTGACTCACTCTGTCTCTCTTTCTCTCTGCTTACAAATAAATGAAAATAATTTCTAAAAATATTAATAAGAAAAACTACATAAAATACACACATTCCTAGTGATTAAACAACACATCATTGAATGATAAATAAATCATGAAGGTAATCAAAAATTCCTAGAATTCAATGAAAATGAGACATAACCTATCAAAACCTAAGGGATACAATGAATTTTTCCTAGGAGGCAGTTTATAGCTCTAAGCACTTACATTAAAAAAAAAATCAGAGATATCTCAAATAAATAGCATAATGATGCACCTGATGGTCTTGGTAAAACAAGAACAAACCAATGCCCCAAATAATGAATGGGAAGAAATTATTAAGATCATGACAGAAATTAATGAAATAGAAACAAAAAATTACAAAGAATCAATAGTAGTGAGGAGTCGGTTCTTTGAGAAGATAAACAAGATTGATAAACCCTTATCGGAACAAAACAAAAGAAAGAGAGAAATCCAAATTAATAAAATTAGAGGTGAAAAAGGAGAAATTACAAGAGATAACAACTAAATTCAAAAAAAATAAGGATGTATTTTAAAAATCTATACTCTGTCAAATCAGAGAATCTGAAAGAAATGGATGAGTTTCTAGAGGACTAAGGTATACAAAAATTAATCTAAAAGGAGGTCAGTAATTTAATCAGATGAATAGCAGCTAATAAGGTTGAAGCAATAATTAAAAATGTCCCAAATAAACAAAGGCAAGTTCCAGATGGATTTACAGCAGATTTCTACCAGACAATTAAAGAACTAAAACCAGTCCATCTCCAACTATTACAAAAAATAGAGGGAAGGAATACTTTCAAATTCCTTATCAGAAACCAGTATTTATTCTGATACCAAAACTAGATAAAGACACAATCAAAAAATAAAATGATAGATCAATCTTTTGTGATTATAAATATAGACATAAACATTCTCAATAAAATAGTTGCAAACTGATCAAGTGGGCTTCCTTCCACAGATATAGGAATGGTTCAACATGTACAAGTCAATAAATGTACTGCATCATAGAAATAGACTCCAGGACAGAAATCACAACATGATCATCACAATTGGTACAGAAAAAGCCATTGACAAAATCCAACATCCCTTCATGATAAGCATTCTGGAAAAGCTAGGGATAGAAGAACTAGATCTCAGCTTAATAAAGGCTGTATATGACACACCTGTAGTCACATCATGCTAAGTGGAGCAAAACTCAAAGCTTCCCCACTAATACCAGGAACAAGACAAGGTGCCCATTCTTTTCACTCATAGTCAACGAAGTACTCCAAGTCTTTGCTAGAGCCACAAGACAAGAGAAGGAAATAAAAGGGATGCAAATAGAAAAAATGAAATGAAAGTATCTGTCATGGTTTGATCCAGGTGTCCCCCACAAACAAATGAATGTGTTCTGATTGATCCATCCCCAGCTGATGGCAGTTTGGGTTTTACAACCTCGATGAAGCTGTGTTGTTGGGGGCGGGCTTATGGGAGTTATAAGCCAGCTTCCCCTTGCCAGTATTTGGCACACCTTCCTGTCGTTGTTTGCAGTGCTGTGGCAGAGGTGATGTCCACCCTCTACTCATGCCATTGTTTTCCCTGCCAGGATGGAGTCTCCCCTCGAGTCCGTAAGCCAAATAAACCCTCCACAAGCCGCTTTTGCTTGGGTTCTTTCTGCGCAGTGACTAGAAAGTTGACTGCCACAGTATCCTTATTTGCAAATAATATGATATGATGTCTAAAGTCATCACCGGGAAATACTAGAGCTGATAAAAGACTTTGAGGAAAGTGGGAGAATACATAGTCAGCATACAGAAGTCAGCAGCTCACGTCTTTCTATAGCAGCTACCTTCTCCTTGCTAGGACAAAGCACCTGACCAGAAGCACCTGATGGAAGGATAGGGTTTATTTCTGTCTTGGTTTTGAGGGGAAGCTTCATTATGATGGGGAGAGAGTGACAGGAGCAGCTAGGTGCCACATCTCCATCTCCATGTCAGCAAGGGAGAGAGAGAGAGAGAGAGAGAGAGAGAGAGAGAGAGAGAGAGAGAGAGAGAGAGAGAGAGAGAGAGAGAGAACTCAGTGCAGCAAGTGTCTGGCTGTTCTGTAACACTCCAAGGCTCATCCCCAGTGACACACCTCCTCCAGAAAGACTCCACTTCCCAATTGCTCCACCAGCTGAGGATTAAGTATAAGGCTAAATCACAAACACATGAGAAAACAGGGCATATTTTACATTCAAACCACCACAAACACCAACGACAAACACTTTGGTTATAAGATGTAAAGAAACCAAGCTGGAACTTAGCCGGAAGCCTCCTCCCTACTGGCAAGTGTCCTTCATACCCAAAGGTGCAAGGTGCTGGGAGAGAAAATTGTCTTCAATAATTCTGTACAGCCATGAACCCTGTATCCTTCCCAACTGACCTGTAAGGCAAGATGGGTCCATTGGCACAACAGTAGTTTGTGGAGTAAGCAATTACTCTCTGATTAGATTAGCCCTGCTGCATAGAAGGGAAATCATGCCTCATACTGTAACTCTGGCCAAAATTCTGTGGCGATGTTCTTAGGCACGAAGGCAGTATGGACTTCTATGGCTATGCTAATTGGACAGCATGTCTGTCTACCTCCTACATGTCTGTCTTTTTTCTCATTGATTGGCCGTGCTTTCAGCCTTGATCACAGAAGTTTCTTTATGTAAAGAGCAGAGGTGGTTCTAGAGATGCACAGATGACAAAGTTACCAAGAATAAGCGGCTAGTTTGTGTTCAGCCCTAAAGATGACACCCAAGAGACACTCTCCAAGGCTTTGGGGTACTCACCGAAGAGGAAGCAGAAAAATGTTAGTGCTAGGAGGATGGGAAGCAGGGCTGCAGAATGCCGTCTTCTGGATACATGTCCACTGCACCCATCAACACATAGCATATGTGGTTTCCTACACGTGACTGAGCTTGTCACTCTGTCATCACAGATAAGGGGGTGGTCCATGAGACCCCACCCCTCTCAGAGTAAGTCATAGAGACTTATATGGGCAAGGTGAGTCATTCCCTGTAGGGGATAACCCCTGGAGGAATGCTCACTCTCCAGTACATAACCTCCATCCGTGATTAATCAAGAGACCCTGATTTAAATCAGTGGGTCAAAAATTAAACAAGGCACAGAAGCTGGATGAGGCTCCATTAGGAAGAAGAAAGGGTTTTTGTGGGAGGGAAAGGGGAAGAGAAAGGATGATTGGGTAAAGGAAGTGGTATGGAAATGGATCATATAAAAGTGTCATAAATAAATAAATGTTAAAAATTACAAAAAGAAATACAAAAAGGCATGAGCAATTGCCACGGACCAGCTCGGCCGGAGTGCTGGGACCGAAGGATCAGGGCCTTGGAGAAGTGGGCAGGGATTTGGCTGAGTGACAAACAGACAGAGACTCAGGGAGAGTGTATCTGAGTGCGATTTTACTGAGCATTTGTCAGAGTCATAGACAGTTGATTATTGTAACAGTATTCTTTGATTATACAGGCAGTTACAGTTTCTTTGAATGATTAAACCAAGAATTTCAGCAAGGTACACGAGAATAGACAATGGAAAAGCACAGAAGATTATCACGTAAATGGTTTCGACACAAAACTGTGGTTAGTCAGGCCGGGTCTGACTTGGCGCTTGTTTTTCAATTTAAGCATTATGTAGTTTTCAGCCATTAAGAATTTGTTTTTAAGGTTTACCATGATAATCTCTTTTCCTTAATGTTAACCCATCTGTCACCTTTTTTTTTTTGATAGATACCTGTATAAGGCAATGGAGCATCAGTGGGCTCAGGGAGTTTCCTTATACTACTAGTTTCTTCTTGGTCTTTTCCTGTAACTCTCTCAGTTCTAGGAATCTCTTTCTCAATACTTTCCCTTAATAAATAATTCTTCTATTGTAAGCCATCTAGGACTCTTCCCAAAAGTCCTTTAGCTGTTTTCAATCTCTCAATTGCTCGTAATAATGGGGGAGTGACTGAAGGAAAAACTTTATTTTTCATTTTCTCTTGGGAAACAAATCATCATAGTTGATTCCCTGTTTTCGTGAAGATGGACTCAATGAACTAGAAAGAAACAATGAGTTAGAGCCATGAGCAGGTATCAGAGCAATAAGAGAGCAGCCGAAAACACAAAAGACTTGGAGTGCACAGCCTGTTCCAACGGGCAGACTTCCTTGAAGCAACTGCCTCAGTCTATGCAATTTCTCACACAGACTCCATCAGAGTTGGTGTGACAAGCAATGTTCTTTTTACTAGAGAAAACTTCCAAGACCAGATAGCTACAGTTAGCCATGCTTGTTTGGATTCCAGACATGAGGGTTCTTTGAATATGGATTTAATATCAGATGCTACTTTATCAGTTTCTTAGATTTGAAAAAGATATTATATGGAAGGACACATTTTTATAATACATAAGAAAGGCATTCAGGATGATTGAGCTATACAGTATTTTGTATTTTTCATTGAGAACTTTGATATATAAACACGTTACAAGTTGGTCATGTTCCCATCATTTTATGCTCAGATTCCCTTCCACCACCCACATCCCACTGGAGGCCCCCTCAGTGGGGTTTTGCTTTGATGCTGGGAAATTACTTTTGCTCTTCCTTCCTTCCTTCCTTCCTTTCTTCCTTCCTTCCTTCCTTCCTTCCTTCCTTCCTTCCTGCCTGCCTGCCTGCCTTCCTTCCTTCCTTTCTTTTTTCTTATTGTTTTTCTTTCTTTTTTATTATTTTTTCATTCTTTCTTATTCTTCTCTCTCTCACTTTCCTTCCTTTCTTCCTTCCTTCCTTCCTTCCTTCCTTCCTTCCTTCCTTCCTTCCTTCCTTCCTTCCTTCTTTCTTTCTTTCTTTCTTTCTTTCTTTCTTTCTTTCTTTCTTTCTTTCTTTCTTTCTTTCTTTCTTTCTTTCTTTCTTTCTTTCTTTCTTTTGCTTGTTTTTAAAGGTGGGGTCTTGTTCTAGCCCAGACTGACCTGGAATTCACTATGTAGTCTCAGGGTGGCTTTGAACTCTCTCTGCTTCCCGAGTGCTGGGATTAAAGGTGTGGGTCAACACACTTGGCTTTCTTCTATGTATCCCAGGCTGGCCTCAAATTCTTTATCCTCCTGTCTACTCCTTCTGAATGTGGGAATAATAATTACAGGAGTCAGCCTCCCTAATTGGTTGGTAGATGACTTTTAAATACACATGTATATGGAGAGAGAAAAGGGGTGGAGAGAGATATGAATATATAAATAGGATAAAATATTAACAATTGATAAATCTAAATTTGGGGAAACAATACTATTATTCTTTTAGCTTTTCTGCGGAAACTTTTCAGCTTAAAACTGAAAAAGATGGGGAAATAATGGCAAGTATTGGCCATCAAGTACCATATATCTCTAGCTAGTATCTGGTTAGGGGCTTGTGACATGCTTCCTACATTAGTTTGCAGGAATAGGCAACATTATCACCCACCCTCATGGCTGAGGGATCTGAGACTCAGAGAGGAAGCAGAAAGTCCCCTCAGTGTCTGCAGCTTTCAGGATAGGGAGCTGTTAGATCAGTTAGAGAGGCCACCCCAGGCTAGGACTCCAAGGCTTAACCATTGCATGGGTAAAGTTCTTCCTCACTGTTTTCCTGTCCCCCAACCCCCCAATTAAAGAAAGATTTCTGCCAGCTCTACTAGGCTCCTTCCAAGAGCAAAGACTCTGTTTCCCCATTCCTTTGAAAAAGACAGGCATCCAGCTTCCTGTCCTCTGGCCTTTCCCCAGACCTTTCACACGCATTATTCTCCGCAGTGCATGTTCTTGGTGGTTACTGGGTCACAACTTGATCAGACCCCGTGATGTGAACACCCAGGCAGGCAGCAGGGCTGCGGGCAAGAACAAGCATGCCCGTTCCTTAGCAGAGGGACAGCGATTCTTTGTGTGCTTCTAGCTGCTTGCACGTCATTCTCTTCACACACAAGCACAGATCTAACCTCGCCCTGTCTGTGCACTGAGGGTTATGACCCATTCGTGGGTCTTGAAGTCAATTTAGATGGTGCTGTCAGCATTTAAAAAGTGATTTAGAATCAAGTTGGGTAGAATAGAAAATATTAGAGTGTGTGCTCATAATAAAGACAGATGCTGCTTTGTGAGCATACACAGAGAGACACACATGCACGTTTGTTCTGGGGGACAGTGCCAAAATCATTTCTTACTCTGTATCAAAAGCCATGGGCTGGCAAAAGCCTGCTTGGAGAACAAAGTTAATTGGAACAAAGCCATACCCTCTCACGTACCTAGTCTTTGGTCTCTTTCACATTACAATGGCAGAGTTCACTATTTTTGAGGCACCGTTTGGACAAAAAAAACCCCAAATTATTTATTATTTGATACTTTTAGAAAATTTGTTGTCCCTTATGGTCTAGAATGCTGAGGCAAAACTTCCATTTGAAAGTCAAATAAAGGGCTTGGGAGATGGCTCATTGGTTCAGTTCAAGGCACTTGTTTGCAAAACTTGCCAGCCTGGGCTCAGTTCCACACTATCCATGAAAAGCCAGATGCACAAAGTGGTGTATGCATCTGGAGTTTGTTTGCAGGGACAAGAGGCAATGTGTGCCTAAATGCTTTTATACTCAATATCGTCATCTCTTTCTCTTTGCAAATAAATAAAAACAGTAAAAAGGAAGTTAAATCAGAAAAAAACTCAAGGAGTTCCCGCTAAATTCAGGAACAAGACAGGGGTGCCCACTCTCACCACTGCTCTTCAACATAGTCCTAGAAGTTCTAGTCAATGCAATAAGACAGGAAAAAGACATAAAAGGGATTCAAATTGGGAAGGAAGAAGTGAAACTATCCCTTTTCACAGATGACATGATCCTATACATAACAAACCCAAAGAATAGTACCAGTAAACTCCTGAAGGTGATAAATTCCTTCAGCAAAGTGGCGGGATACAAAATTAACACACAAAAATCAGTGGCCTTCTTGTATGCAAGTGACATGCATACAGAAAAAGCAATCAGCGAAAAAGTCCAATTTTCAATAGCCACACCTAAAATCAAATACTTTGGAATAACACTAACCAAGGAGGTGAAAGACTTGTATAATGAAAACATAAAAACTCTCAAGAAGGAAAGTGAGGATGACGTGAAAAGATGGAAAGATCTTCCTTGCTCCTGGATAGGTAGAATTAATATCATGAACATGGCAATACTTCCAAAAGCAATATACAGATTTAATGTAATACCAAAAAAATACCAGATTCATTCTTTGCAGACATAGAAAAAATAATCTCCAAATTTATTTGGAATGGCAAAAGAGCACGGATATCCAAAGTCATCTTTAGTAAAAGAAGCATGTCAGGCAGTATCACCATACCCAACCTAAAGATATACTACAAAGCCATCGTAATAAAAACAGCATGGTACTGGCACAAAAATAGACAGATAGATGAATGGAACAGAATTGAAGACTCTGACCTAAGCTCGAGCAACTATAGTTACTTCATATTTGACAAAGATGCCAACAATGCTAACTGGTGTAAAGATAGCATCTTTAACAAATGGTGTTGGACAAATTGGATAAATACTTGCAAGAAAATGAAACTAGACCCTCTCCTCTCACCTTGCACAAAAATCAACTCCAGATGGATCAAAGACCTCAACATAATACCTGAAACTCTGAAAATCCTGGAAGAAAAAAATTGGGGAACTCTCTGTGAGATAGCAATAGGGAAAACTTCCTGAACAAACCTCCGATAGCCCAGGAAGTGTAACAATCACTTACCCAATGGGATTTCATTAAGCTAAAAAGCTTCCATATAGACAAGCATACCATACTCAAAGCCAATAGACCACCATCACACTGGGAGTTAATCTTTGCCAGCTACAATATGGATAGAGGTACAAAGAACTCAAAAAATCAAATGCAAAAGTTTCAAATAGCCCTCTTACAAAATCGGGTGCTGAACTCAACAGGGAATTCACAGAGGAAGAAATACAAATGGCAAACTCCCATTTGAGAAAATTTTCAATGTCATTAATCATCAGAGAAATGCAAATCAAAACAACAGTGAGATTCCATCTAACTCCAGTCAGAATAACAATCATTAAAAAAATCTACCAATGATAGATGCTGGTGAGGATGTGGGGAAAAAGGGACCCTCACTCACTGCTGGTGGGAATACAAACTGGTACAACCACTATGGAAAGCAGTGTGGAGGCTCCTGAACAGGATGGATATAGAGCTACTGGCAGACCCAGCTATCTCTCTACTGGGCATTTACCCCTGTTTCCTCGCCGAAGTACAGAGACATTTGCTCAACCTTGTTTATAGCAGCTCAGTTCATAATAGCGAGGAATTGGAATCAACCCAAATGCCCATCACTGGATGAATGGATATCAAAGTTGTGGTACATATACACTATGGAATTCTATGCAGCTGAAAGGAAAAATGACATAATGAAGTTTAAAGAAAAAAATGGTCAGACTTGGAGCAGATCATTCTTAGTGACCACACACAAGAGCAGAGGGCCAAATGCTGCATATTCTCCCTCAAATGTGGTCCCTAACCATGTTAAACTGGAACATTAAGAAAATCTGTCAGTGACTGGAAAGATTGTAAAAGGGAATGGGAAGAATTGGGGGGGATGAGAGGGGGGACTCATACAATAAACTAAACTAATAATGAATTGACACCATAAAGCCATAGCTTTACTGTAAACTCCCGAGGAAGCTGGTATGAGGGGCCATGAATAGAATGGGAGGAAGCCAAACCTCAGGAATAATTGCTCAGGCCTCCATCTGTCCCAGTTATTAGTTCCTTCCCACATGGAGCTGTTGATCAAAGAGACCCACAAGGTCTCCAAAACATGACAGACTTCTGTCAAAGTTCTTGAATACCTGTCCCAGGCCTAAGGTAAGACCCTATTGCTGAAGAAATCACAGAATCTTATCAAACAATGCCAAGAGATCCTTCTAGATCCAGAATGGTTACCAGCTCCCAGATGGTAGCATGTGTAGCACTGGAAGGTGTTGCATGAGCTGCCAGGGGAAATTGGTCAATGATATTTGGAGAAAGCAGACAACACTGATATACAATATAGACAGTTGTCACAAGAATGCTGAACACACGGCTGTATGGAAGAGACCAGCAAGTCAAGAAATGCTCATCTGTGCAATAGTGGCACTAAACCGAGGAGGGTAATCAATGGCTTACTGATTGGCTAAGAGATCAGCCAGTGACAAGGAACCCTTAACTGGAACTGGGATCCATGGCATAATCCTATGGGGACCATATGGACTCCTAGGGGAAATTCCCACTACCAGAGAGCTATAGAGAAGCTA